>PVIJ01000496.1:0-209202 GCA_004024925.1 Scalopus aquaticus
CATTAACCAAAACTAACAGACACCCTGCCAACTGGGAAAAGATTTTTGCACACAATACATCTGATAAAGGACTGATAACAAAAATTTACAAGGAACTCACACAACTCAACAAAAACAAAGCCAACAACCCAGTCAAAAAATGGGCAGAAGAGCTCAAAAGGCACTTCTCCAAAGAAGAAAAGCAAATGGCCAACAGATATATGGTCCTTCCTTATTATAAACTTAGCATCACTTTGAAATCTTTTCAGGTCACCATCCTTTCAGCTCCTCTGTACTTAGACCGCTGCAACTGTTTTCTCCCACTCCACAATCATCATCTTTCTCCTCAACAGTGCTGTCTCCCCACATGCCCCGTAAGCTGTTTTTCATAGCTTCACATGAAAATACACTCAGTCTCCTCAATTGTCAGACCTTTGGGCCTTTTCCCAGATTTTGCTATTACAAATTGAACTACTCAGAATGTCTTTTTTATGTGGGTGGGGGTAGGCATTTTCTTAGGGCCAGAGCCCAGTTCAAGGTTGGGAATAGTTAAGTCTTAGCCTAGAGGCCAGATAGTCTAGCTGAGTTAAACTAATCCATGTGAGATGCATTTTCGATCACTGACAGCTAAAATTTTTGCTGGGCCACTGCCGCCAAGGTTATAGCAGTAACACAGGGCTCGGATTGCCCAATGCCGTGGCCCTCCTGAGCTGTAGCCCCAGGAGGATCCCGGCTCCAGAGTTCATATTTGCTAACCACATACTCGTTCTTAGATCCTTATTTCAAGCCTTTCAGACAAGCTCTTAGCCACGGCTTGTGGTTCATGCACATAACGATCACCTGGGAGGTTGTGCTGCCCGCCCTAGCCCTGTCTCCAGAGAGTGAGTCCCAAGGCCCAAGGGAACATTCAATATTTGCTCCATACCCCCTTCTAACACCCAATCAAGATATGGTGGGCAAGGACCAGGCCCTTTAGAACTGTCCCATCACAGGGCATGTGGCTGTGCCCAGGGAATTAACCAATTCTGGGCAAAGGCTGGTTTCCCCAGATGTCTCAACAATGCTGTCTCAACAATGGTCTGATGTGGTCAAACAGATGTGGAAATGGCCAGACTACACTTCTGTCCCTTCTTCTTGTCACAGAGACCCTGCTCATTTTCAGACCAGGCATTTTCTTACCTCTTGGCAGCTTCAGAAGGGAGCTTCCAGGGCCAGAAGTCAGAGAGGCAATAGGTTTAAATCTGCCCAGTGTGCTGTACCAGCATGTTTCTGAAAGGCCCCATTCTTACCTTCTGTCACAGATGCCTAGAAGTTGACTGCTAGCAGCAAAATGTTAGCAGTGAAAGGGACTGCACAATCATTGGGTCATTGGCTACAGCCTCTTCCTTGACACATGAGAGGGCAAGGGGCAGTCAGGTTGAACTATCAGCCCAAAGTCATACAGCTAGTTAGTGGCAGGGGTGTAACTAGGATTCAAGGCATCTTATATTCAAATGGTCCATTTGGGCCAATATCTTCAGGGTATGGGTATGAGTGAGTGGAACACCATCATTCCATTCCTATCCCATGAGAACCCCTAGTTTAGTAGGGAGATCAAGTTGCAATAACCCAGCTATGTACACATGTTATGGGTCCTACAAAGGAGACTGGAGCTTGGTGGGCATAACACAGGAGTCAGAGAAGGTTCCTAAAATAAATGAAATTCAGCTGAAACCTAAAGGATGAACAGGCAGGTGAAGGTGGTCTTCTCGATCCAGAGAGAATGTTCCAGGCACAGGGAACAGAGCACAGCAGGAGGGTATGGGGTTTGAGGCATGGCTGAAGTACTGAAGGGAGACTGTAGTGGAGGGCAATGGGGGAAAGTGAAACAGGATGAGGCCGTAGAGGACCCTACAGATCCAGAGAATGGGGGTGACAAGTTCCGATGTGCATTTGAAGAGGAGCTGGATGACTCCAGAAGGAGCACTTTGGGCGCATAAGCTGAAGCGGGAGAGACCAGTTGCAGGCTGCAGTGGTCCAGCTTGGAGCATGGTGGTGGGGAGGGGAAGATGTGGAACCAGCTAAGAGATGCTCAGGCCTGAGTAAGGATGGGGAGGAGAGTGGGAAGGTCCTGGAGCATCTCAGATTTCCACCACTCCCATCACTGAATATTTCCTCAACCCTCACATCCATCACCCTTTAAAATGTCTCCCAGATGAAGTCTTCTCCATTTAGGACTTTGTCACTGTGGCCTAGATTGTCTTCTGCCTCCTATGTCACCCTAGATTGTCTTCTGCCTCCTATGTCACTAAACACTCTCTGCTAATTATTCCCCCAATGCCTACAGGAGAAAATGCAACAGCAGTCAATCAGTCCCTCCATTGCCCCTCACCTGGCAGGGCCCTCCCTGGTCTTCCTGGCTTGGAGTACTAGAAAGTTCTCCAGCTCTGTCCCAGGTTTTCCTTTCCCCCACAATAGATGAAAGCAAGCTCCCTCCAACTCTTTTATATCTTTGGCAATTCTGTGGACAGCTGATGCCCCTAGGGAGTAGCCAAACCCTTTTTGAAATTTTTTTCCAGGACTCTGACAATTCAGCCTGATTTGGAGATGCTAATGACAAAGAGAGAGCAAGGTTGAAATGCCTGAGGCTAGGTAATTTCAAACACCACCTTTCCTCCCCCACAAATACACATTTTCCTAAAGCTTTCTGTGGGGTAAATGGAAAATGTACTGATAGCATCTTTTCCGATGTGCATGGTTCACTTCACATGCTTTCCTTTGTGTACTGCATTATTCCCTCTTGACAAGTCTCATTTAAATAAAGTTCAGTAGGAGAATGGTGAATCCTCACACCTTAGCCTGAATCCTGTCTTGGAGTCTCCGAGCTCAGGATTAATATGAGATGCCTGGAAGGGAGACAGTGAATGGGAGAGAAAAATCACAGAGAGGTCAAGCATCCTACCTAAATCCGGTGGATTCTTGAAGAGCAGAGTGTGCACACTGCCCAGGGAGAGAAGGGGCAAGATAGATGGGAAATAGACAACGCACAAGAGATGGGGATAGGGGGGCCAATAGGGACTCTAGCTACAGTGCATGAGACTGAACAGGTGAATACTCTGTCCTCACTGGGGAAAGTGGTCACCCAGAACACTCACGAATGACTGGAAGGGAAATTCCCGAAATATCTCTCAATGGTGAGATTTCAAGTTTTTCTCTTTTGTTTGCCTTGGCTTTTTTTTTTCCTGCAAGGAATCTATGTTACATTTGCAATAAATGCAGTCACATATGTGCACACACAAACAGAAAGTGTGAGAGCCTGGCATGTGCTCATCTCTGTGGACCAGACGTTCCCCCTACATCCTGGGGACCAGGTTACTGCTGCACAGAGACAAAGAGCCTGTCACTAGGAGGAGTTGGGGTTCAAGAAAGCTCCTTGTGTTTATTTTTGATACTATTAGAGCAATAACTGCCTTACGAAGACCTTCCTTACAGAAACTCTGCAAGAAAGTGTTGGGCCAACACATGAATTATTATCCTCAATTTACGGATGAATAGGCAGAAGCTGGAAGAGATTGGGAGAGCGCTCAAATTCACATAACTGTTTGCTAACCTACCTTCTGAATTCAAAGCAGGGAACTGGGTTCCAGGCATTGAGACTACACGCCATTTGTTCTTTCCTTTCTGCAAGAGAGCTTCACAAACTCCTTCCCACTAGGTGACCTTTCATTTCAGAGCTTATTCCTGCCACCATGCACACCACACAGCAGGTACCACAAGATCCCAAGAGTAACCATGTCACCATGCCAGGAGATCACACCTGCCTGCTTAGCCTTTGCGGGTGCAGAATGTCTACCCCATGGCCAAAGGCTTCTCTACCTAAAACCATGCCAGGTTCTTCCTGTCCAATGAAACGGGTCTCCTACCCTGCTGACTTAAAATCACCCCAATGGAAGTAAAACCTGAATGGATTATATTTTTGTAGTTCTTAAAACCTCAACCCAAGATAGAACCACATTAAAAACTCTTTTCTATATACAATAATTGGGAGGGAGTGTGTAGGACAAGATCCTTCTGGTTTCCTCACACAGAGGCTAAGGAGACATAATACCACAGGATTAGTTTAGGAGCTCTAAATCCATGACAGACACCATTCGCTTTCCTCCACGCCTCTAAAACGTTGTTTGGATACCTGAGCTTCCAGACTACAGCTATTTTTCAAACAAACCCAAATGCCTGAGTGTTTTCAAGTACGGGTAACTTGAGCTGAACTCCGCGCCTAGAGGCACGGGGTCAAACGCCCTTGGGCTAGCAGGTCCCGCTCCGCGGAGACTCCCAGTGCCTAGGCGCTGGCCAGCTGCGCCAGATCGTCTGGGCAGCCGGGGGCGTGAGGGGGGTTCCGACGTGCGGCCGGGAACGTGGGCACCACCACCCGCACTCGAGCCAGCCCCGCTCCCGGCGCACTGATCACCCTCTTCGGGCGCCAGCGGGCGAGTCTGCCCGCCGCCAGCTAACTGCTCCTCTCTATTCCCCAGTTATAATGGGCGCCACGGATCACCGGCTCCCCAATCCGCAGATTTGCGACTGAGGCCACTTTACTCACCGCGGGGCCGGCCAGGACCAGGAGTTCCCGCAGCTCCTCTCGGAAGTCGGACAGCGACAGGCAGCGTGGCCAGCGGCGCTCAGAGGTGGCCGCCCGGCCTACGCGCTCGGGCTGGGGCTCCTCGCGAGCCTCCATGTGTCTGGTGCCTAGCTACCGGAGCGCGAAGGCTGCCGCAGGCCGATAGGGTGCAGGGCCGGCCCCCCGGTCCAGTCCCCGCCCCGGGCGCGGCCCGGGGCCAGCCCGAAGTCCAGGGGCCGGGCTGAGCTCACCGCCTGCCAGTAGGCGGCCTTGGACGCGCCCCTTGCACCTCCGCACCGCTACTTACTTACGCCGCCGGCGGTTTTTGGAAAGACTCACGAACTCCTGGCCTTGGAAGGAAAAGTTTGGAAAAGCTCTGATAACAAACGGAAAGCATGGGGGTGTGGGTGGTGAGAGGGGTTAGGTCCTCCGATCCTCGGACACTAGGGCTCGCCCTGACTCTTGGCCTCCTTTGGGGTTTTCAGGTTCTGAAATGTGTGCGTGGAAGGACTAGACTTCTCCAGCCCGCCAACCACATGCGCGTTGGGGCACATGCCGGCATCCGGACACCGCCAAACTTTGACTGTATCTGCTCTGCAGATTGCCTTCAACACGTGCTTTGAGACTGGGTTTGGAATTTGCATACTCCTTTGACTCCTCCCTTGCCAGTTGTTCCGCTAAAGGATTTCGAATCTACCACTGTAAAGCAACAAGCCCACGTTCTCCAAATAGGACAACTAGCGTTCTCTGAATAACATAAGTTTATTCTTTCACAGTTCTAGATTCTGGAAGTCTGAAATCAAGGAGTCGGCAGCTTAATTCCATTTTGGGATTCACAGGGAAAATCTGTTCCTTGCTTGTCTCCCGGATCTCATAAACACCTCCCTGGATGTTTAATCTATAAGCCAGAGATGGCTTACAGATGGGCAGGAGGCTATAAGCCCCGGGGCAAATGTGGATCCAAGTGCTACCTCCTGCCTTTTAGTGGGCGCCCCTGAGCAATAGAGTCTCAGTGTCGTCCCTTGCAAATTCACATTAATATCTACATCGCTGGTTGTTGTGAGGATTACATGAGGTTGTATAGCTGGACCATGTGTCCTCAACCTGGTGCACAATAACAGCTTAATAAATGTTAATTACCAGGACAGAGATGACTTCTGTAATAGTCAGCATTCCCTTTGCTGTAAGTGACCCCACTTAAGCAAAGAAAATGGAGGTGGAGGGGAGGGCTGGAATCTTTTGGCTCACATAACAAGGAAGTTCATATTTAGTGTCTGTTTTTTTTTTTTTAAAGACCATTAGTATTCTCCTCCCCATTCCTGTTCCTCTGTCCTCTTCTCCCCATTGTTTCTGATTATTTCCTTGGTTTCATTCTTTTTCTATCGACAGTCTCTTTCTTCCTGTGCAGGGAAAGGTGGTTTCCAGGGTTGGTCTTTCCCAACCTGTAAGCCAGAAAATAAGACCATCTCCCATTCTCCTCTAGTGCCAAACAAATAAAAAAAACTTGATCGATGCTGCTTAGATTTCTTGCCCATCTTTGGAAAAATCAACCTGACCAGGAAAATAGGGCTTTCTGATTGGCTAGACCTGGATCATATGCTCAACTCTATATCCAAAACTCTGGCAGCAAAAATTTCACCAAGATAACCTGTAGGGAGTAGAGGAGGATGCATTTCCCAAAAGAAATGAAAGGTCTTAACAGACAAAAATCCTAGGTTGTATTCTAGATCTCCAATCACTGGTATTCTTTAATAGTCTTCTGGAGTCCTGGCTAATGTAATAAAACATAAAACAGAAATTTAATATGTAAATATGAAGGGGGAAGAGGCAAAAGCATTACTTGCAATAATAATTCAGACAATTTAAAGAAATAATAGAACTAACAAAGAAGTTTGATAAAGTTGTTACATACAAGTAGTTTGATAGATAAGTCTTTTTATATTATTAATAAAATATATGCAAATATTAGAAGAAGAGCTCTCTTTCACAATAGCAAAACAAATACTTGGTATGATGTGGATTAAAACTCCCACCCCTCAAAAGTGAGCTGTGCATAGTAACATCCATCCAAATAGGACAGTATGGAGATGGGAAGTCCAATGATGAAAGTTGTTTTTTCCCAGAAAGTTCTATGAACACTTCATTCATCTTGAAAACTGGAATTCACCTTCACAACAGAAGTTTAGGGTCTCATAGTTCTGGAGACCAGAACTGTGAAATCAAGTCACTGGCTGGACCTGTTTCTGCTTGGGGGCTCACAGAGGAAATACATTCCATCTTCTCTCCTAGCTTCTGGTGGTTGCCCCCATCCTTGGCATTCCTTGGTTTGTGGCAGCATAATTCCAGTCTCTGTCTCTGCCAGTGAGATTCTCATCTGATTCATTACATCTGCAAAGACTATTTTAAATAAGATTACATTCAGAGGTTCTGGATAGACATGGATGGAGGGTGGGGGAGACTAGTCAATCATATGTAGTATCTCTGATAAGATGTAATGAAAATTACTTCTATGGTCTTCCTCCCCCAAACCCATAACCCCCAGTCTTACTAGAAAAACATCAGCCAAATCCCAATTGAGGGACATTCTACAAAACATCTGACCAGCATCCTTCAAAACTGCCCAAGTCAACAAAAACAGGACATTCTGAAAATCACTGCTAAGAGGAACATAGAGAGAAATAACAATGAAGTATCTTGGAACAGAAAAAGGACATTAGGTAAGAACTAAAGGTAAGAATAAAGTATGGACTTTAGCTTATATTAATGCATCAATATCAATTCAGCTCCTGAAAGTTAATGTTTAAATGGAAGGAAAGCACCTCCTCCAATTGCTGGAGCAAATAGTAGAAAATTCCCTGCAGCAATTCCGCTTAAAACAGCAGCAGACAATGCCAACATGGAAATGGGGTTTTGGGGAACACTTTCTACTTGCAGATAACTGAGCACACCTGTAACTTTTTAGTATCTTCTGGGATTACATTTACTAGGGAATAACATGCATGTGAAACTGGTATGTCTCTGTTCTGTGGTTCTCCAATTTTCATCCCATTGGGATTAAGAAAAATCAAAGTCAAATATGATTGAGCCCAAGTATGAACACTTCTGTGCTATGGCAGATCCTCAAAACAACACCTAAGAATAATTTTAATATGAAATATCTCTGACCTTTGTGACTTTTAAAAAACTTGAATTAGGGCCTCCCTGGTAGGGCAACTGGTTAAATCTTAGCACTATGAAGCTATCCAGAACCACTACAGCACAAGTTTGATCCCCACCAGGGAGCTTCCCACATGGAGTAGCAGACCTCTCCTGTCTTGCCCGCTGCTCCCCTCAGCAATGTATTTCAGTCACTCCGCCTGTTCTGCTCCCCACTCTGTCTCTGGTTAATCCTCTCAACCCTCCCCCCACCCCACCTCTGGCCTACACCCTAGTTCTTGTACGCATAAATAAATAAATCTTTTTTAAAAAAAAAAAAAAAGCTTGGATTAGTAAGAAGCACATAATGTTCTTGAAGAGGAACTGTCTATTTCAATTAATAGTTCAGATTTTAGCCCACTCCAATGTATTTCATACTTTTAAATTTTAACAGTGATCCTAAAAGCATTTGAGAGTGTAAATAGGTAAAGAGATGGGGAAAAAATTCTGAAAAAGGGAAGTGATGGCGGAGAGAAGTAACAATCAACTGATGTCTAAAACAATAGGTAGTTAGCATAAGACTAGAGAAATAGATCAAGGGAACAACAGGCAGCAAAGACATGAAGCTTACTTATGGGCCTCATTCTATGTTAAAATGTCACTTAGTCACTGGAACCAGAGAGAAAGGATTACTTCAAAAATCATGCTTGAATTAAAAAGTGTTGGAATTTTGAATGACACAGCATTTTATCTATAGATCTATTCAGAAAGATTTCCCTGCATTAAAATACTGACTCTTTTAGTTCAATCATATCCCTAGTTTGATCCCTTTCTGGTTCCCCAACTGAGTAATATATTGACTTTGCCGATAATATTTAATAGTCATTATGTCCACATGTAACTTTTGTTAAGACTTTTTAAAATCATGTATTAAAGTTCACTTTTATATTTCTCAAAATATTAAAAACAGATCTGCTATACTATCCAGCAATTGCATTCCTAGGTATCTAGCTGAAGAATACAAAAGCACTAACTCAAAGACATAAATGTACTCTTAGGTTCACGGCAGTATTGCTTATAATAACTAAGTTATGGAAACAACCGAAGTGCCCAATGACAGATGAGTGGATTAAAAAGCTATGTTAAATACACAATGGATCACTCAGCTATAAGAAAGATGAAATCTTGTCAGTTGTGACAGCATGGATTGAACTGGAATGGATAATGCTAAGTGAAGTAAATCAGAAGGTGAAAGACAAATACCAGATGGTTTTACATATATCTGGAATAAAAAGAAACAAAACAAAGGAACAGATAAAACTAAACCAAAATAAGTCCTAGAAATCTGATTATAGAACTGAGGTTACCAAAGGCAGATGGTAACTGATGGGAACAAAGCGGGGAGGGACGCAAAAGACTGCAGTGGTGGATTATAGGTGCTTTGAGTGTGATGTGGTAATATACATCAGATGAGGTGTGACCGGACACCCCTGAATCATATTCAGGATTGTAAACCAACATCATCTCAATAAAAAATAATAAAATTTAAAAAGTAAAATTCACTTTTATCTGATTTTTTCGGTGTTGAAATAATCACATTTCAAAAAAGATTTATTTATTGCCTAGAAGAACTGGGGTGTAAGTCAGAGGTTCAGGGGGTGAGAGGATTCACCAGAGACAGAGTGGGGAGCAGAACAGGTGGATTTACTGAAATACACTGCTGAGGGGAGCAGCGGGCGAGGCAGGAGAGGTCTGCTGTGCCACATGGGACACTCCCTGGCTGGGGATTGAACTCAGGCTGTGGTGGTGATAGTACTGAGACTTCCCCAAGGCCACCAGGGAGGCCCCCACATTTTTTTTTTCCTTCTAGTATGCTAATTTAAGTTCATCATAGCTGTCCTAATTTTAATTCTCACTGAATTCTGAAATAAACTTTCTTTGATTGTGGTATAGTATACTTGGTATATGGTGATGAATTTATTACTAGTGTTCGATTCAGGATTTTTGTATTTATGCCCATTGCTAAGACTCTTGGATCTGTGTTCACTATATTTGTCCAACTTAGCTTATTAAGGTCATTTATAACCTTATAGAATCAGCTGTGATGTTTTTTATCTATTTTTGTGCTTTATCATTATTCAAATATCTTTAGAATTATCTCTTTGAAGATTTGAAGGTACTCACCTAGAAGACCATCTGATGCCTTTTTAGAGGCATGTTTTATTTAAAAATAAGAACAAAAAGAGAAAAGGGAACGTTTTCTATTTTTCTGAGGTGGCTGATCTGTTCAGCTTTTCTACGTCTTCTTGAATAAAGTTTGACCAATCATGATAAATGTGTGTAGATTGCTGCTGGAACAAATGACCACAACCTTAGTAACTGGGAACAAGACAAATGTATTATCTTACAGAGGTCAGAAGCCTGAAATAAGTTTTATAGGACAAAAATCAAGGGGTAGGCTGGGGGCATTCCTCCTGGTGGCTTGAGAAGAGAATCTCTTCCCTTAACTTTTCCAGCGTCTAGAGGCTGTGACCTCTTCCTCCATCTTCACAGTTCATCCCTCAAACCTTCACTTCATCATCACGTCTTTTTCTCTGACTAGCCCCCTTGCCCTCCTCTGCCCACCCAATAATCCTGGATAATCTTTGCATTTCAAGATCCTTAACTTAATTACAACTACAAAGTTCCTTTGGCATGTCAGGTGACATTCCTAGGTTCCAGGACTAGCACACAGATACCTTTGGAGGGTGGGGAGGGGGTCATCTAATTCTATCACACTGCCCGCGTTCTCAACACATTTCTGGCTTTCCTGCATTCTTTTTTTATTATTATTAAATTTTTCTTTAAGAGTGCATATCTTCTCAGGAGCTGTTTTTCAGGAAGGACTTGCAGTGTATGCTTTATGAGCGCTTGCACGTCATCATGTTCTCATACCAGCAAGACAGTACCCCTTTTTCATGGTTTTGCTTTCCAAGTTTTCAGTTATCTGCAGTTAATCAGATATAGTACATATAGTAAGGGAGCGAGAGAGGTGTGACTTTTATTACAGTATATTGTCATATTGCTTTATTTTATTATTAGTTACTTTTATTGTGATTAATCTCTTACTGTGCCTAATTTATAAATTAAACTTTATCATAGGAATGTACATATAGGAAAAAACACTCTATCGGGTTTGGTACTACTTGTTTCAGGCATCCACTGGGGGTCCTGGAACATACCGTCTGTATTTCTTTGCTTCTAACAATATGCGTTACACGTGACAAATCCAATGACTCTTCTTATTGTAGCAAACTCTGGTGGTCATGTGGTTAATGGTCCAGTGTTCCCACCCCAAATTCATCTGCCTGTCACGATAATCTCATTTTCCTTGCCTAGTCTCTGTGTAGAAATGGACACATGTGTCCCAGTTCTTGTCATGAAACATGAAAGAAAATCATATGGAGTTTCTGGGAAGAATGACCTTGTCTCTAAAAAGCCATAGAAGGAAAAGTCCTTTATTTTCTCCTTCACGTGTTACTCTCTCTGGATGTGAAGCCTGGAAATCCCACTGTCAGGCTATCAGCTCCAAGGAAAGCAGTAGTGGAAATGGCAGAGCTGAGAGAGTCATAGATATGAGAGGGAGAGCTCAGAGAATATAAATAGCCCTTTATAAAAAGCAAATCACCATCATTTGCAAGAAGAGGAAAAGATTTTTTAAATTGTAGTATTGTGACTTATAACAAGAAATGTGTGTGTGTGTGTGTGTGTGTGTGTGACCTTCACCCCAGTTTCTGGCACAGAGTTCCTAAAACCCTTAGAATTTCCTAAGCAATAAAAGAGAAAGGTGTCTTTTGTTATGTCAATAAGGTAGCTTTTGGAAAGACCCTAATGTTGGGAGCAGGTTGCCAGGAAAGCCAACCTTGTGATTCAAAGATTGGAATTTTAAGTCCCATCCCCTGACCTCCCAGGAGGGGAGAGGGGCTGGAGGTAGAACTGATCAGCAGCGTCACTGATTTAATTGAACACAACTATGGAATGAAGCCTCCATAAAAACCCCAAAGCACAAGGCTGGGAGAATTTCCCAGTTGGTGAAGCAGCAAATAGCAGGGGAGAGTGGGGCACCCAGAGGGCAGGGAGGCACCACAGCTCGCCACACTGGCACCCTATCCATCCCCACCAGCTGGTTGTTCCTGAGCTATATCCTTATATAAGAAACTGGTAATCTTGTTAATTAACTGTTTCTCTGAGTTGTGTGAGCCACTCAGGCAAATTAATAGAATCCAAGGAGGTTGTGGGAAACTTCAACCTGTATCTGGTAGGTCAGAAACACAGGCTTCCAACTGGGGTGTCGGGGTGGAGTGGAGGGTGGGAGGACAGTCTGTGGGATCTGATTGAACTCTCGATGACAGTGTCAGAATTAAGTTGAATTGTAGGACACCCTGCTGGTGTCGGAGAATTGTTTGGTTGTGTGGGAGAATCCCACCTCCAGACACAGCCACACATTTGATTTGGGTACAAAACCCTTCTTATAAATTTACACAGAGAGAGAATGAACCACCTCAGTTATTATCACTTTACCTGCAGGCCTACAAGTAAAACACGGAATTCAAAAACCCAAACCAGTTGGTTGTGCTGCAGCTATCAAAGGGCTGCTGTCCATTCCAGGAAAAAAAAAAAAGAAAACAGTTCTCCTATTAAGTGATTTGAGCTCACACTGGTGTACAAATAGTAAAAACAAAACTGGGCATCCCAGGAGATATCAGATAGCTCCAAGATAAACAAAGATAGAAGCTAACAAGCAGAATTCTTGTTGTCTGCATCTGGCTGTGCTCACCCAACGGTCAGACCATAGCCCTTACTCGTACCTGCCCACTGAGACATAGCAGCTGTATAAAAGTCAGACCCAGAATGAGACATAATCCAGAACAGAAACAGAGCCAGAAATACCTGGTCAGAAAACTGGCTCCATGAGTGTCAAGCTTTGCTCTTTCATGAGATTCCCACCAGGCTGGGCAAAGTGCTGTTGAAGTGTCCCAGGAGGTGGTGAACCCTACAATGATGGAAGGGAGCACCAGAGACGATTGCATTTTAGACAAGAGAAGAATGTTATTTGCAAAACTTGTTTCATGGTCAAACTTCAGAAATGGATTGCCAAATAAGGAAATCTGAAGGGGGAAAAAATTAAGATTTCTAAAGTTATGAGTCCATTTGTTCATGAAGTAAAAAGAAAAAAATAGCAAAATTTTCACACACAAAAATCATACTATAGTTATGATACGTCTTCATGTTGGCACAACAAGAGTCAGGGAGAAGGATTTTAGGCCAGGAAGGCAGTAACTTGCAGGAAAGACGGGTTTCATTGATTTTAGGGTACCAAAACTTGACATAGTGGCCCTGAGTTGTACTTTGGTTTAGCTCAGGAGCCAAAGTTTTTTGAGTTGGTGACCTCAAAGAAAATTCAAATACAAGCAATTAATTATTTCAACAGCAAACAGGGTTTACTCCGAAACAAACAGCAGAGAAGACAGATTTGGAAAGAGCCGTTCAGGGCGAGATCCTAGCGAGTGTGTAGGAAGGTGCGCTTCCTCAACCCAAGTCCAACAGCCCCTTTAGGGAGCGCTGCAAGACGTAGTAGTGGAATGATATGCGCATGCGTGGGCACTCTCTGGCTCCCGACCTCATTTAAATAAGACTCTGAATATTAATACTCAGAATCTTTAATTTTCTCCTCTCCATAGTAACAGTCCAAAGTGTCAGTTTTGCTTTCCCAGAACTTGAAATCACAGCCCTGATGGATCATACCCTGTGTCCTTCCTCCCTCTGGGGTCCTTACTCTGTGTGATCAGTTAAAATGACTGCACCCTATTGTTTGATGAGGAAAGCATCCTAACTGCTACTGATAGAAAAAGCTGGCTTCTCTTCTTTCATGGATATATGACTGATCTTCTATTTATCCTTAGAATCTGGATATTTCCCTAGCTTTTGTCCGAGAGTGGGTCTTCCTCCAGTTTCTCCTGACTCTGCTGGGCTCTTTATCTGGAAATCCACCTGTTTTCCAGATAAAGTTCAGCAAAACTCTCTCACTGATTAGGAAATAACTACCAGTAGTGTACCTTGCCCAGAGTACTCACAGACCCAGTTGCCTTTGTCTTCTGTGTTTTTTATACTACACAGTAAAGTCTTCTCTTGGGTCTTGGAAAAGTGGAAAACTCTTTAGCACCATTGGGTGCTATTTTGTAATTTTATTTAACTGTGATTTAGGCACCTGTGATGCTCTGAAGTAGCTTTGGGTGCATTTTATGCATTGTGCTGCTCCTAAGGGAAGATTTTTTTTTAAGATTTATTTATTTATGCATACAAACTGGGGTATAGGGCAGAGGCATGGGGCAGAGAGAGGGTTCACCAGAGAGACAGTGGGAAGCAGAACAGGCAGATCTACTGAAATACACTGCTGAGGGGAGCAGCAGGTGAGGCAGGAGAGGTCTGCCTTGTCATGTGGGAAGCTCCCCGGCTGGGCGTCGAACTCGCATCGCATCGCAGCTGCCCACATCTCTACAGCGCAGCGTTTAACCACTGCTCCACCAGGGAGGCCCAGGGAAGGTGGTTTTAATCTTATCTTGTTCCCTCTCTTTGGGGGTACAACATGAACAACATCCCTAAACCAACATTTGCCTCAGAGAAACAAATTGCAGAGTGGCAAAATCAAAATAATTCCTGTTCATATTTGATAATATAAATGTATTAGCTTACAGCTCATATGTAAGTACTACAGTACTACAGTACATAAAACTCTAGTACTTGATGTCTCCAAATTATCCGACATACTGAGGTTACCCTGCCATTTTAAAATTTAAGGTCATTGAATCCCCTCTCAACTACAGTGGGAATGCTAACATTTTCCCCAAAAAATAACTCAAAAAAGGCCTGTGGTAACTGGTTGGAGTAGTGGGGTTTGGTGTTTGATTTCGGTTAAAACCAGAATCCACCCCTTGAAACAAGGTGAAGCACAGACCATGGCAGGGAGCCGGGGTAGGGGAGTGACTCCAGAGCGTAGGCTAGAGAGGAGTGGGCAGAGAGGGCCACAAGGAGTGAGTGTCTGACACATGCGCTCGGCAGAAGCTCATGTTCCTGCCCAAAACATCAGAGGGACGTTCTCTGGTCCCCTTGGTTTTTGAGTACTAGCCTTTCAGGTGTACCCAAATGCATCTAGACAGGGAATGCCCTGCCCCCACCAAGTTCATCCCTGGCCATGACTCAAAGCAAGACCCTGAGAGTTTAGGTTCCACTGAGCATGACACAAATGTGGCTTTAATTCCTTTTTACTTCCAAGACCAGGCAATGCCAGAGGTTAACTCGTGGGCCAATTGCCACCACAATGTGGATTTGGACATGCAGAGGGTATTGATCACTCTGTGAAAATACAAAACAGAGCAAGACCAGCCTTGAAATTCCCTGAGCAGACAAATCTAGTTCAATCATACAAACAAACCTCAATTTTGCTTGTTTTGCAAGACTAACTTGACCTGGGTCATTTCTTGTTTATGCCTTTAGAAATCATAAGCAAAACTGAAACTGTTGCCCAAGGTTGATATGAGGTAACCACTTCACTTCGGTAACCCTATCACTTAAGAGAATTCTGATATTATAACCAATCACTGTGAAGAATACAGTCACTGCCTTCTTACTCATAAGCTGCTTTATAACAATATACACCAGAGCTTCATTCTGTTTGGGGTTGAGTGCCCCTAGTTTGCAAACTACCTTTTTAGTCTGTGCCCAAAACTTGTTTACTAATTACTACTTCAGCAATTCATTAGTTCTACTTTAGATATTTCTGAACTTTTGACATTTCATGCCATCAGGGGTAGGATCCAAAGGAGATCCCCAAGAACTCCACCTCTGATGAGCTAACAGGTGTTGCCGGCACTACGGAGCTGCTGAACTTACGGCCTCCTCATCACCCCAGAGTTCAAGGGTAAGTCTCTCTTGGATCTGAGCTCCTTGAGTTTGGAGCTCTGACTTTGTCATGTATGCCTACATTTTATTTGTTGAAGTTTCTTGGTAAGTCACCCTATTTTGCTCAAAGAGGGTAGGGAGGACATTATTCCCTGTGTTTGTAAAACAGGACCCCTGATAAGTCAGCCATTTTAGGGAATAAGAAGACAAACATGGGTCCCAGACATCCTATGGACTAAGATCTTGGTCCTTTTGGAAAAGTGAGTAAATGTTTGGACATTTTGGAATTGTAGTGGCCTCTTTAGGGGAGCTTTGACTTAGATATTTCCCCCTTCTCAAAGACAATGGAATGCATTCTTTGATTGGTATGTAGAAGTTTCTGAAAGATAAAATTAATTCAAAAATAACTTGTAACGGATCCTTACAGCATGCAAATAAAAAATCTTTGGTGAAAAACTTTGGTCATCTGAGCAGGTCACCTGCTCGGAAATACAATTTAGATCTAGCTACTCTTTTGAGTTTTGTACCTAAGCTATGACTAAAATTTTCAAAACAAAAGCTAGAAGAACTCTGCATCTGTATAAATAATGTTTATGTATGGCTATGTATATATATTTTTTCTATCTCCAGATAGTTTTGCCAAAATTAAATTGTAAAGAGCTCTATTTAATTGGCTTATAGTGAGTGCTTAAATTAAGCATTTCTAAAAACTCATATATATAGAAACTAACTCACATGTTTTTCAAGTTTATGTGATCTAGTATTATCTTTGATAAATATAAGTTCGTTCAAACCAGCTGACTCAATAAAGTAGGCATGTCTGGGCCTCCCCGGTGGCGCAGCGGTTAAGCGCTGCGCTGTGGAGCTGTTGGCAGCTGCAACGTGAGTTCGACGCCCGGCCCGGGGAGATTCCCACATGGCGCAGCAGACCTCTCCTGCCTCGCCCGCTGCTCCCCTCAGCAGTGTATGTCCGTTGATCTGCCTGTTCTGCTCCCCACTCTGTCTCTGGTGAACCCTCTCACCGCACCACGCCTCTGGCCTGTTCTCCAGCTTGTATGCATAAATAAATAAATCTTTTTAAAAAAAAAAAAAGTACGCATGTCTACAAAACTTGTCAACAAAAAGAATTTAAGATAATGGTTAATCGTTTATGCTTAATCCAAGCATAATTATTAAAAGCAAGTAATTTAAATTAGTGTAGATAAAAGTTTATACTAAATAAAACAATGGATAATCACTGAATATCTAAATCATTTCCAAATAAGATGAGCCAAATGCTAAACATATATTTATCTACATTCAACTTTTTAGTTTTTCAGAGAGACAAAAGATAATTGGTGTATTAGTAAGCATGTCTTGTGCCACATTGGAAAATTTACTTCTTACAGATTTGCAACAATTGATTATTTTTGGTTTTCATTAGGAATTAAGGATTTTAAGTATTAAGAATTCCAAATAATGTTATGTAATTAAAACTACTAGAACTAATAAAGGATGAAGGAAACCAACTATATGTGAAAAGTAGGCAAGGAAAATAGAATGTGTTTTGGAATAAGGAATGATATGTAGACATGGGGGGGGTTGTTTGCTTGTTTGCTTATATTTGGAGAAGAGGAAAAAAGAAAGTAACTTTGTCCTAAAGAAAATAATTATTCCAGAATGAACAAAGGATTTTTATATCCGAATGGATATAGAAAGTTGCAGAAGGGGGAGTTCAACAAAATGTAGCAGAGTGAAGACAAAGGGCTTATGCCCTTCACAACTCACAACTAAATTGCAGGAGAACGAAGCCTTTGACCTCTGAAAGAAAAAGAGACAACACAGTACACGTCAGGAGCAGTCATCCAGCCGAAAGGGGTAAGAAAAACTCTGAGCTGTGTTAACAGTGACACTGGAGCAGTATAAGCCATGAGAGAGAGGAGTGGCTGCCCCTCAGAGTACCCCTGCAGCTGCTGACTCAGGGGCACAGGCCCACACGGGGACTTTAGAGACCAGGCACTGCACCTGATAAGGGGTCCCAGAGATCTGGCAACCAGCAACGAGCATACACTGTTGAAAACCTGTAGGAACGAGTACAGAGTGATGATTACTGACTTGAGCCTGAGAGTCCCAAAATAGAGAACTGGTACCCAAAACTATAGGAAGAACCAAGTCAGATCACCTGTATCTCCTCATAGACGAGGCAACTATGTACAGCCTATGGCTGAGAAGTTCAAAATACCTGCCACCACCCCACCCAAGGCTAAAACTGAGAAAACAATTGAACACTTTTACGAAGCAGAGTTTAAGCACATCCTAACAGCAGGAGCAGACACCTGGATAAGGTTCTGTATTAGAAAAGGAAACAGCTCCTGGCTCGTGACCCTGTCTCAGCTATGATCAGTACCCAGTGTTGTATCCAGTGCTCAAACATAGCTTAGAAATGAAAGCTAATAGAAGCGAGACACTTAGATTTAGGAGATGACCTTAGAAAGGGATCACAGTGATCCCCACCACACAGCTCTGTGACTCCCCGCTGTCTCCGCACAGTAGGAAGCTTGAGCCCTGACCTTTCTGGGGGTGACCTGTCAGTGCCCCACAGCCCCGATTCCATTCTGCCTTGTCAATACCAGTTCTCCAACAGGTTGCAAAGGTAGCAGCCTGAAATTTTATTTTTTGAATTTTATTAAAATTCACAAAAGCTAAAAATGAAGACACGGTAGAACACAGTACTAACGCTGGATCAAAAAAATCCTAAGAGAATTCTCAATCCAACAGAACTATGGAACATGCATGAAAGGAGTTCAAGGTAACAGTTACAACAATGCTCCTAAAACTGGAAGAAAACGATGATATAAAACAGGTATAGAATAAAGACAGAAAATATGAGATAGTTACAATCAGAACTAATTGATCTAAAACATTCCTTAATTAAATTTAAAAACATAATAGAGTGCCTCAACAACAGGCAAATCCAAGCAATGTAGAGAATTAGTGACTTGAAAACATAATGTCAAAGAACATACAAATAGAAAAACAAAGAGAAAAAATAATTTAAAAAAGAAAATAATGTGAGAGTCCTTTCAGATCACCTAAACAGAAATAACATCCACACCATGGGGGTTCAAAAGAAGAGGAGAAAGAGAAAGGCATAGAAAATGTATTTAAAGAAATAATTGTTGAGAACTACCTCAATCAGAAAAACAATGCAGATATTCTGATCCAAGAGGCCCAAACAGTTCCAAACAAAATAATACCACAACATCACATACCAAGACACATTATAATAAAGCTGCTGAAAGCCAATGATAAGGACAGAATACGAAAAACACCAAGAGAAAAAAGGGTGACCTATAAAGAGCCACCAATTAAACTGTCGGCAAAATTTCAGTAGAAACACTACAAGTAAGAAGAGAATGGCAGGAGATACCCAAAGTATTTAAAAAAAAAAAAAAAAAGATGTCTTGCCTAGAATCCTTTCCCCTGTAAGATTATCATTCAAGACAAGAAAAAGGGTAAGGAAATGCACTGAAAAGAAAAATGAAAAGAATTTATCGGCACTATTTAAAATAGTTAGGACATAGAAGCGGCCTAAATGCCAATGAATAAACAACTGGATCAAGAAGATGGGGTATAGCCACACTATGGAATATTATTCAGCCATAAAGAAAGATGAAATGTGCCATTTATAGCAAAATGGAGGGAGTTCAAGGCAACTATGTATAGTAAAGGAAGTAAAAAATGACAAAAAAAAAAGTAGTGGACATTTCTATAATGGAGATAAAGTAAAGTAACACAAACCTAACAGATGTTGGGGCTCTGAGGTTAAGAGAGGGGAGAGAATATATGATAAGGGGATATAAGGGATGGTGGTGATGAAAGTAAGTAAGTAAATAAATATAAAGAAATTCACTCATCTAATAAACAGTCCTTTCCTGAAAAGTTGAGAAATAGTGTATTTAGTATTTTCTGTAGCAACATAAGTGGCATATTATAACACCACTATGGATAATAGAATTAAAATATGTACTTGCAGTGGAATTAGAAAAAAAACAGGGTTCAAGAATTGCAAGGAAAAAAAGAAACTTACAAAAGGGTAGTGGTGGTTTTGATGGGCCTGTTTGTCAGAAAAAAGGGAAAGAAAGAAAGTGTGTGCAAAAGTTATCTTGAGAAAGGAATTTCATGTGTGGGCAAATTAAATCTGGCATGGAGTTATCCAAGGTAAAAACTATTTTTAATATTAAGAGTACACTGGTATAAAGCTAGAACTTGGTTTTCTCTCTGTTGAAAGGACAAAGATTTTTCTTAGATTATCAGTTTGCTTTTATTAAGAAATTGCAAACAAAGGTTTTTCTTTGCCTTTTATGTGATTTGCTTAAGAAACAAAGATGCTGTGTCTTATCAAAATATTTCCCGTGCTCCACGTTGTCTTTCTGACAACTTTGATTACTTAAAAAAAAAATTAAAAAAAACCCAAAACTGAGTTTTTTATTGTTCTGGTATTTATGATGTGTTTTTCTGTCCCCTCATTTTCAGTTCTTAATGAGTTTTAATAGAGATAGATTTTCCAACTGTTGTCTTTGCACCTTGTGGACTAATTGGGGACTGGTCTCAAGGGCGTTAGTAGGAATGAAAGAGGACTAGGGCGAGGGCACCAAGGGACCACCTCCAGTAGACTCAGGAATTTGAACTTCCTGTTGTGCTGTGGGTGCCAGAGTCCTGTGGTGGGGATCCCCAGTGAGCCCCTCCTCTAGGCCAGCTCCTAGGTCCCAGTGTCTCCAGGCCTGGAGTTGATGCCTCCCCAGGTCTTATCCTGGAGTTCAGCTCCCTCTGCTGGTAGGTGCTGAGTTCAGTATGTTCAAGCGTTTCTCTGGGGGGAGTGGCAGCTGTTTGGGTATCTCCACCGGGCTTCCAGCAGTGACCTCTTCTATAGGGAAGTCCAGGTGCTGTGACCTGATTCAGGCGATAGCAGTTCTGTGTCTCGAGCCTCAGACTCAAGACAGCAGTTCTCACTCTGTGCCCCCCACCTCTGCCCGTTTCCAGCAATGCACTCTCCGTTCTGGGTGCCCTCTCATGCCCCCCTTCATCCAGTGCAGTGTCAGGTTTTAGGAGCCAAGATGTTGGCACGTGCCCTGGTCAGTAGTGTAGGGGCTCTGCACACCAGCTGCTCCTCACTGTTGCGGCTTGCACTGCCCCCTTATCACTAAATAAGTTCACTAAATAAATCTCCAGACCGCTTACCTCCAGGGATGCTCCTATTGTGTGCTGTGGTTTTCAGTGTGACCTCAGGGGCCGGCTTTCTTCCACACACGTTTGGGTGTGCATGTCCCCAGCATTTTCACTCTGCCACCATCTTGCCGGACCTCAAAAATTGAGTTTTTCAATATTAGAAGAGCTAAGGTTTTGAGTTTTTTACACCTATATAACTTTCTGTAGTTGCTTTTGAATTTTTTTTGTCACTTTAGTTGAATGGATAACTAAGTATTATTATCCCAATAGGACCTGTGATCCTATTTGACCAAGTGTTTTACATCTTGATATTTTTAACAAATTTACCCCAATAAATTCTAAATGAAGTAAAAAGAAAAATGTTAATTTATTTAGTTTTATTTGATACGTTAAATTACACAGGAATCATTGGCAAATAAAAAGTAACACTTATTTACTTCACATTTATATGGAATATGTATAATTAAAATAACTAATTCAGAAACAAATGCAATTCCTAAAAATCTGATCTGTCCTGGTATAATGTTATCAGTGATAATTCCAGCTTTTATCTTAAAATATTTTATATCACAAAAATAACCAAATTCATTTTAGTTGAATCATTTTTGCATATCTAATGAACTCTTGCCAGATCTTTTACTGTGGCTATTTTTTAGTCTCTTGAAACTCATAGACAGTCATTGCCTCTGAGTTCTTCTCTAAAGGCATTTCCAATCAATTACAGGCAGAAATATTTCATCTTCAAAGAGATTCATCAAAAAGACTTAGACAAGCATTCTATGTAAGTTTTTGATGCCTTTGAGATCATAACATTGAACTGGGCAAGAATTTCTAAAAATGTAATGGAAAACTGATTCCTAAAGAAACCCAAGATGAAGCAAAACAAGAATTAGTTACAAGAGAGTGAATGAACTGATGCAGATAATTATAATTTTATAATTATATTTAAAATTATAACAATGCTTTTAAAAATGCTTTATCTAAAAACAATGCTTTGTTTTCCACATTTAAAGGACTCCCTTTTCTCTCCAATCTTTTAAGTTACTATAACTTACAGCAATTTGGTAAAATACACTTTTGTAAACAAAAGTTGAAATATTTATCTTTTTTCTCCCTACCTGATCCCTCCAAAATTCAGAAACTCTTACTAAATATCCTTATTTTTCATGACAATCTATGTCTCTACATTAGTTCAATAAGAATATGTTCTCGTGATTCGCTTCCCATGCCCATGCTTCCCTGCATTTGATACCGGGCAAAATAGGGCTTCAAAATTTGGCCAAAGGCAGTGCCCAAATTGCTTACCAGTCACTATCTTGGTTCTGTACCTGCACGCACAATTGCAATACTAGTCAGGCTTAGGGAACAATAACAATGGGATTTATTTAACAAACAGGGAAAAGCAAAGAATTACTAAAGTCAACATATGGCCGTTTACCTTACTTAAAGCAACATCCCGTCTTCTAAGTCCCAGAAAAGTAACAAAGGTGGTGTGTTCCCACCACTGCTGACGTGGAGCTCCTCTTCCAAACAATAGGCCATGTTTCTAAAATGACGTCTTCCTTCTTCTGCAGACGCACAACAGCCAAAGTGTAGGCCAGATTCCAACTCACGAGGATGACACAGAACACAACTGGAGATTCTCCCGAAATTGCCATGGTACCCCAGCACAGTACCAGGCCAACAAAACTGCAAACAGCAACTACAGTGGCCAGACGGCCCAACAGACTGCACTCACGCGTTTTAGGAAGGCGCCCGCTTCGGGCCTCTGCCTTCTTCTTTTGGCTGCAGTAAAGACAAAACTGGGAGCAGATTCCGTTGCTCAGCTGCTCACAAAGCCTCCAAAGTCACTGGTCCCAAAGTCACTGAAGATTCCAAAAATGCTCAATCCAAAATTCTGTATCCTGGCGGCTCAAAAACTTCTGGCATCTGACTTCCAAACTCTCAATCTTGGCAGCTACATTTTCTGCCACTGATTCCTCTATTCGTATATCATGACAACTGCTTCCTCTATTCCTTCAGCATGGCAACTGCCTCTTCCATTCCTACATCATGGCGACTGACTTCTCCTTCTCCTCCAGTCCCTTTTATTTCTCATCAGACTCTCCACCCCAAACTGCAGAACTTAGCATTTTCCCTGGGGCTATTCATTCTCATCAGCAAACCCCCTCCAGGGGGCACCACCTGTACCGGACTTTGGACTCAGCCCGGTTACACACTGAAGTCCTTGCCTGAATCATAAGCAGGGAATCATTTCGTGTGAGGGACACACAAGCCTTCACCCACAGCTCCCTTCAGGACCCCATCCCCTTGATTTCCAATTGTAGTTTTGGCAAGTCCTGCACCCAGACAGCAGACTCACCGTCACTGCTTTCCCCAGTGCTCTCACCTCCAGTCACCTCCACTTGGCCTTGCTACATGTTGCCCAACCTACTGAGAAGCAGTAGGTCAGTACAAGATGGTACAACATACTTTGAGAGTTCATGAGCATAAGCTTACAGGCGATCGATCCTACCTCTTTCTCCGAGGGCATAAACGACCTGACACATGGAATCCGTGGGTGACACGAACCATCATCCTGTACTTGGGTGTGTTGTGCTTCATTTATCCTGGATTACCAAGTATTTCCAAGCACAGTAATCAGTGTTGCCCTCTCATCTTCTAAATTTCACTTGTTATCTCTTGAAGTAGGCCTTATTCTTGACAACTTTAACAAACCCCATCTGTGGAGCAGAAAACCACCTCCACCTGGGGCTTGCCACAGACCTGCGAGGAGGGGTAAAGGGGGGAGATCAATTTTTGTGGAGAGGTAAGATAGGCTGGTAAATAAAAGACTTTCAGCGTAAAAGTATATCGTGTGTATGAGCGGAAGGGATGAAAACACAAAGAAAAAGGACATGCAAAACACAAAGAACAAGGAAGAGCTTGTTCTTTTTTTAAATGCATCATAATCTCAAAGTATGTTGTTTATACTTCATGGGATATATTTAAAAGAATTATGTAACCCTTTTATTTGAAGGTGTTACTATTTACCATCTGCCAGCGCTTGCAACGATTTTAAATTACAGTGAAAGTGCCAGATGCCATTCAAAAATATGCAAGGGTTTTAGCATTTTCCAGAAATTCTTTTGGGCCTATTCAAACAAACAAAAAATGCTTAACGCTGTTAGGAAGAGAAGACTCGTTTTTTCCTGGATTGCCACTTCTGCCCTCTGCTGGTGAGCTGTGTTTCTGCTCCTAAGAAGGCAGGCAGTTCTTGTTTTCTTCATTCCTGGCTGAGGTCAAAATCCCTCTCCTGCA
The DNA here is from genome assembly GCA_004024925.1 of Scalopus aquaticus. Taxonomy (NCBI): domain Eukaryota; kingdom Metazoa; phylum Chordata; class Mammalia; order Eulipotyphla; family Talpidae; genus Scalopus; species Scalopus aquaticus. Next base: position 24,158 of record PVIJ01000496.1, read on the forward strand.
GTGGTGGGGGCCTAACGAGGGGTGGGGATAGAAGAGGTTGGGGGTGGGGCTGCTATGGTTGCGAACCTGTGGTGGATTTGAATGAGCTAGTCACGGCTCACAGCACAGAGTCACTGGGTCAGAGAGACAGCAGAACATTCTAGAGTGTCCTGTCTATAGTCTTTGCAATCTTATATAATCATCCTTTAGTGATTGATCTGATGATGAAATTCTAGCCTTAGAAACAGTAATAATATTAGAAGAGAAATAATAATCATAACACCAGCATCTGTGTTTACTATGTGCTGCGTACTTTCGATGCAATCTCCATAAATTTAGTCACTGAATCCCCTCATTTGTCCTCTGAGATACTCATTTTACAGGTGAGGATGCCGAGCACTGAGAGGTGAAATACATTGTCACACAGCTGACTGCAGTTGGAGCCAGGATTTAGATCCAGTTCCTCCCTCTCCAGATTGGTACACTTACCATGATTCTTTACTGTTCATTGCGGAAAAATGAGAAAACACAGGGAAAAAGAAAAAAAAAATCTGTCCTCTCACCACCCGGAGATAACTGCTAACATTCCGCATCTTCCTTACCAGTCCAGTGTGTGAGTGCATCGTCCCGCCTCTTTTACACAATGACATCTTCTGGCTCTGTGATCTGCTCAGGACACTTGGAAATATATCTCGGGTTTCCGTGGCCACTTTTGTCTTCATTCTCAGCCACTGTAGGTTCTGCGTATCCCTTGGAGTGTGAAGTAGGCAGCCATCACTCTGTTTCTGACATTCAGCTTCTAGAGTTCTCTCCCCAAAGGACAGTCCAGGGAATGTTCACCCCTCTGCCTCGACCTACCTGGCAAGTCCCCCAGGGGTCCCCCTTAAGAAGCATGCCCCTCCTCTGAGACAGGGGGAAGCACTGCCAGTCAGGTGTTTTGGCTACTGAGCATCAAGTTAATATGTACATGGGGAGGAAACTGAAAGCAGATTTAACCTGAATTTGTGCTGCTTAATTCTCTTAGCTTTGCAGTGGCCATACCCAAGGAGGCAGCTGGGAAATAAATACTGTTTGAGGGACTGAATATACAGTACAAGTGGACAATGGTCAGGCCATATATAAAAATACAACTTGGACCCATAACCTAAAGCAACCCACCTCAAAAGCCAACCCCTTATCTACAATGAACAGTTCAGAAATCCTGACTGTACTTCAGACTTGCAATTGGCCAGATTGCTATCTCTATGGACTATCCAAGAAACTGAATAATAACTTCTGTAACAATTAACAATTGTTAATTAAGATGTAATCCAAAATGGCCAGGACTTGATCAATAACTGACAGCTTCTGTAATTTTTGCCCCTGCTTCCAACTCAAGACCAACTAGAGAAAATGAAATGTGCATCTTTGACCAATCACACAGGATGCCCCACCTCTTGTTAGCCCACCACCAGCTGCCCAGGCCCCCAGCCCTGTGATCATGCAAAGAGTCACCCTTCACTCAACCATCCACACTCCAGCCACCAAGAGGGGAGTCCCGTACCAAAGCCTTTAGGTAATGTCTGTGACTTTTTTCTAGAAACCTGTCCTCTGACTTCTTTTTCAGGGCCCTCATCCCCACAGAGGCTAATGACTGAGTTTGCACTTCCTGACTCTCCAAAATCACACCCTAGAAACCTAACTTACACCTGTGTCCCTTGGAAGGACTCTGTATCCTCCAGGAATACAACATTCATCGATACTAATGACTTGCTGTGTGTGTGACTAGATAATATATTCATCTTATGGCCCAAAAAATTTTTTAAATGAAAATTCTGTGAAACATTTTGTTCCTGCCTCTGCCCTCTTTCTGACCAATCACTAGTTTATTTTGACAAAACTATCGGTTTCTGTAAAATAATTTTATTCCTCACTATGTTGCTGGCTTTTTGTTTTTAGTAAATTTCAACTCATTCATACAGGTTTTCCAGTTATGCAATCATATCATATGCAAATAGTGATTATCTTTTCTCTTCCTTTACAATGTCTGTATCCCTAATTTTGCCCTATTGTCTAAATGTCTGATTTTGTCTTTTACCTATCAAGTAACTTACAAGTGTTTTTAAATCACCTAATTTTAGTAAGCCTTTTCTTATTGATTTCTAGTGTAATCAAAATGTGGTTAGAGAAAGTGGTCTAAATGATACCTAAGCTTTGAAATTTGTTGCGTTTTAGTTTATAATCTAAAAGGTGGTCAAGTTTTTATGCTATCTCCCATGTGAATTTAAGAACAATTCTCTGTTGCATGCAGAATTTTACCTTTGTTCATTTGCTCGACTTTGTTAATTGTAATATTAAAATTTCAATCTCTTTAATTGCCTCTACTCTTTTATGATTACCTTACATTTTATCACATTTTTGGGTTAATAAACAGCTTTCTTTCAAACACTATAACCACTTTGAAAGACTTTATTCCCAAATTAGTTTCCCCTATTTGTGTGTTATTTGTATCCACTATAGTAGTTTGGAATGTTTAGTAGTAGTATTGCTTCTAAATAGCGATGGCTTGTTAGATAGACCGATGCCTTTACCGCCTTCTTTGCTCACAAGTCCTGTCTCTTGCTTGGGCCTTCTGTCTCAGACCTTTTCTTTCTCCCTAAATCACCTCCTTTGCATATTCCTTTACCAAGGGGTGGTGGTGGTTTCATTTGCTTGAAAATATCTCTACTCTTGAAATATTATTTCCCAAGTATATAACTCTAGGTTGGCAGTTACTTTCAGTACTTTGGAATTATTTGTGCACTCTTCGTGCTTTCATTGTTGTGGCTGAGAGTTCAGCTTCAGGCTAATTGTTATCTTTTTTTATACATAATTCTTTTTCTCCCCTCTGATTGTTTTTAAAGTCTTTATCTTCTATGTTGTGCAGCTTCCTTATTATGTATATGGGCATGGATTTCATTCTCCCGATTGTAATTAGTATATATTATGAGGATTCATGTCTTCTACCAATTCTGAAAAGTTTTTAGTTATCATTTCTCCCATTCCTACCTCTCCTCTATTATCTCCTTTAGAGAATTCCATTTAGGCTGAGATTAGACCTTTTCATTCCATTCTCAACATCACTTCATTTCCCCCCTTATATTTAGCCCCTGTCTCTTTGTCTCCTGTGCTATTTCTTAAATTCTATCTTTGTATGAGTTATCTACCTCCAAAGTCATGCCATAATTTTCTGCTTTTTTCTGTTTGTTAGATGCAAGGTATTGAGTACAGATGACACTCAAGGGAAGAGAATTAGGCATTGCCTTTTGAAGAATGTGTCAAGTATTTGTGGGCCTACTATATTTTGAACCACTGAAATATTCCATTTCATTAATTTTAGCTCTGTCTAATCTGCTGTATACTATACCAACTGTTTTTCTAATTTCAAACATTAAACCTTTCATTTCTAGATTTTGTTGTTAATTAAAACATACCTTTGGTCCCCTTTGTTATTTCTTTAAAAGGTTAAAATAGTCTCTGTGTATTCTATATTTGATAATCCCCATAAATGAAGTCTGTGGGTCTGATTATGCTATCTCTGGTTTTTGCAGTTTCTTCCCCATAAGGGCTTTTCAGTCTATTTTCTTCTAAAACATATTATGAGCAAATGTTGGCTGGAAACAACTATAAGGCCTGTTCTGAGGATATCTTTCTTTCAGAGAGAATTTACCTCTACTTCTGCTAGCATGTTGTGAGTCTTACTAACTGGGGAAATTATGAAGTAATTTCTGGACTTGGAGGTCTGGGCAGATAGAGTGAATGAATACTGTCCTGAAATCCATGTTTCATAGTATTAGATCCCATGTATGCTGTAATCAGACCTAATATATATTAATGCTTGGGCTAAATTTTTTTTTTAAGAACCTGCCTCCATCCCTTCTTATTTTTCATTATCCAGAGGTAACCAATGACCTAGAGTTGGTGTATATAATTCTCATCCTTGTTTTAATATGATTGCATAGCAAGTATGTATTCATATATAGTTATATTACATGTTATAACATTTATAATTACGTTTCAGTAACATATAATTATAGGTAACGTTGTGTTTAAATTTTTTTTTGTTTACAATTCTTATGCAGCTTGATCTTATACATACCTCTGCTGGTGAACAGGTAGAGCTTTTTGATTTTGCATTAACTATTAACAAACAATATTGACACGAATATCAGACTTTATGGCACAGAGCAATCCACATGGTGAAAGAAATGACCACCAAAAAGGGAACATTTGGAGCAGAGAAGAAAAGAAATTGTCAAAGCAAGAAAGGAGATCTAAGTGTAAAAGGTACCAGTCCTTCTTAGAATGCAGGGTCCACTTCCTGGACGTGACACCCCTTAAGGAATGAAATTAATCATCCAGTCCAGGAGTTCAGAAAGACCCAGGTGCGGGGGGAGTAGAACAGGCGTGGTTTTACCGAAGTGGTGGGGTGTGGGTGGATGAAGGGCTGGGGAGGGGAAAAGGGATGGTTACCTAAAGGGCCTCAATTCGATTGAGGTGGGCTGGGTGCCGCCTGAGCACAGGCTGGATTAGTACTGTCCCTCGGGTCACTGAGATTTTACCGTCGCGCCTCCTGTCGATCATCGGAAGGAGCCTCTTCCTTTTGCAGCTGCAGTTTTAAAAACCCTGTATTCGCGATGAAAGGAAAAACTGGGGTTCTGTTGGGCTAGAAGGATATTAAATCTTGTAGGAGACCAAATTTCTCATTAAGGAATTTTACTCTCCGTCTTCCATTCTTTGTAATTGGAAAAAGAAAAAAAACCCAGCCATGACCCCGACGTGACTTGAACACGCAACCTTCTGATCTGGAGTCAGACGCGCTACCATTGCGCCACGAGGTCACAGCGAGCAGGCGACTCCGTATCGCTAAAGGCCTTGCTGCGCCGGTATGGTCCCGCGTCTCCGATACTCACACTGGAGTGTGTTGTCTCTGAACCTCAACACACCTCCAGCAGAAGGAGCTCGAAAGTCTCGCTTCTGGGATTTTGGCAAACAGACTCATCTCGGGCACTGGAGTCCGAATGCGGCGTCGCAGACTCGGGCTCCGCCCCTCCGTGCCTGAGCAACTCACGACGCCGGGGCCCGGGCCGAGACGGGGTGATCGCGGGGGCGAGGGGACGCCGGGGTAACTGGGACTAGGGTGGGGGGCCGAGGGAGCGGCCCCAGAATTTGCGAGGCGTAATTCGTCCGACCTACCGACCCCTCTTCATAAAATGGCGACGATCAGTTGCCCGAGGGCGGAGGTCACTGCGCGAGGCGGCCGAGACCCCGCGGGACCCGGGACCCCCCTCCACGCCCAATCCGTCCCCCTCGACGGGGAAAGTAAAGACAGCGGCACCTCCCATCGCCCGGAAACTGCCCGAGATAAACAAACTTGAAACGTGCAATAATTTTATTATTTTTATATAATGGAAAATGTTTTCTTTGAAGAGAGTGGGAACAGTAACCGAATTAGAATCATTCAAAACCCCGTATTCCAAAGATCACCACTGCCAGTATCTCTCTGTCCTGTATTTCCTTTTGCAGATTTTTACTAGTCATGTAGACACCCCAATAAAGTTTTTAACTGTGAATTGACAGCGTACTTCAGGGGGAAATAATTGATGAACGTTCACAACGCGCAAAAACTTGTGTATCCCAGCCCCCAAAGAAAACGTTTGCATCCCTTTCAGTCACCTCACTCTTTTTTTCACTTGTGTTACTGCCTGCGTACTTTAATGCCTATTTTTCGCTAGTGTAATTTTAAATGGCTTATTCCCACCTCGTGGGAATCTTAAATCCTTGATTTTAGACAGTTGTTTCCTCCCGATTAAATAAAAGTATTAAATAAGTGAGCAAATAAGATCTTAGATTAAAAAGCAATTAAAGAAAGAGCACTATCCCGGTCTGTTTACTTAAGAACATGAAGCAAATAATCTTAATAACTACAGCACCCACAGGGCCTGATATTCTGTGAAGAAGGAAAGATCTGGAACGGATCCTGGTCTTTGCCTAAGGAAAACAGGAACTGCTTCTGGTGCGCCAGGTGAAGTTTGGGATGAAGGACTGTCCCCCAGCCCTGGGCACTGTGGGGCAGCTAAGACTACCACTACACGACAGAAAAGAAAGTGAAGAGGAACTCAATAGATTCCTTCTCTTGGAGGGTGTCTGGGCCAAATAAGACACAGTCAAGGTGGAGTACACAAAGGACAAGAATGTATATCCTTGTTGCAGTGGAACTAGTCTTTGCAAAGAAACTGTCTTAAGATGAAGGTTAGGTCAAGTTACAAAATATTGTTTATGGTGGGAGAGGGATCTTCAGGAGAATGTTTCCAATGCTGCACCTTCTGGTTCTTACCTTCAGCAGGGGAGGGGAGGTCTGGGGAAATATATACCTTTGGGAAAACATGCAAGTTTGTGATTTACATGAGTCTTACCTCGTCTAGGTTTATGGTCAAGAAGCTAGTGTAAAGGTTACCTATGCTTAGTGACTTGGGCCAGCAGGAACATTTCTTATCTCTTACCACCATGTGCTACAACAGGAGTCTTGGCAATTTATGTGTTTGTGGTCAAGTGTGAGAATAATAGGCTTTGGGGATTAAGTGTGAATCACAAGGGACAGCTCCGAGGTTGTCAAGAGAAGCAGAGAGCAGAGGCTCTATCTATGCCCTCAGTGAGGAAGTGTCAGCCCAGTCCATGGCATAATGACTATTTTGTCCCTAGGTAGCTTGCATTGCCTTTGCTGGCTTAGAGGTGAATTGGGCCCTGGTGGGGGGAGAAGGGTTCGGGGAACTCAGAGATCTAGGACAATGAGATGCTAGACTGTTGAGGTCTGGGTTCAGTTTCAGGCTGATCCCATTCAAACTTCCTTCCCTTCTTCCCCCCCCCCCCCAAGCCCTCCAGCACTGGGCATACATGAAAGTCACTGTGAGGAAAAGCCAGTGTCTTTCCCACAGAGGTCAAGAGTCCAGAATCTACTGGAAGGAATGCCTCACATCCAAGGAAAGACCAGTGCTTGAAACCCCTGCTCAGATTTTTTAAATATACTTGTCATGTCATCTCCTAGGATGTGGAACCAAAATCTGACTTTTATTTTGATGTGGAATTGCCCTTAAATTACAGTGTGTTGATGTAATTGCATGACGGGATTAAGGAGATTCATGCAGATATGGTTAGAGTCCTGCTTGGCAAGAGAAAGACTAGAGTGAAGCCAGAGGCCTTCAGGAAGTTGTCAGGGTATAATCCTGTTATATAAATATTTGTTCATCACAGATTCTTGCATTTTTTAATATTACATTATTTATAATATATTTTAACTGCTGAGATTTTTGGCAGCACAAGCGAACACACACTCACACATACACTTGAATTTTGCACCAAAGAGAATTCCTCACTTGCCTCCCTCTTGTTCTGTCCCTGCTGCTCACCAAAATTTTGCTGCTGTCACAACTACTTCCTCATTTTAGGACTAAACTTTATTTTTTAAACTTCTGTAAAACACAGAAACTTCCAAAATTACAGTTACTGTTCAAGTTAATACAAGAGATGATAATCACCAACATTGTCAAGGATGTGGGGAAGTTTTCTTATGTAAGACTGAAAATGATAAATCGTACCAGCTTATTTTACTGTAGTGTGGCAATTTTTTTTTAATGCATTGTCCAAGCATTCCCTTTTCTAGAGAGTATGCATTAAAGGAACAGTTAAGGATGACTGCGAAGATGTCCCCTTCAAGATTGTCCTCATGAATATTGTGTTTGTAAGAATGAAGCACCAGGAGCTATCCTGATTGTTCTGTTACACAATTTCAATCAAGATTTCCAAGGGAGCGAGACAGAGAGTCTGGACTTGGGACTTCCCTTTCCGAGTGAATATTTTGATGTAAGCCTTCTGGAAGAAAAGGGATTTCATAGTGAGAACTGTGGAGAAGGATGGATGCAGGGATTAAGCCAAGAACTTCCCTGGCATTGAGAAAAACACATTAAGTTTGACTTCTCAATACCTGCTTATATTCGTGTCAACCTGGGCAATGGTGATATTTATTAACCAAGAAAAAGTCTTTAATTGGCTCCTATTTTCTGTGGGGCTGAAAATGGTCCAGCTCTCCAAAGCCTATTGAACATGTCTTCTATCTTTCAGATTTACACATTTTTTCCCAAACTATGAACATTTAGTTAAGCCTATTTAAATGAAGTTGAGAGGCTAGAGTGTGCCTAACCATGTGTGAATTAGCAAACTACGGCACCCAACTTGCCTTGTGTCTTCCACAGGAAGTAATGCTGCTTCCTCCTTTAGCAGACCAGAGGTTACTTAAGGATTTGTAAGCCTTTGACTCAGGATTGTGAAGATAGGTCTTTCCATGATTGCACTTTCCAATCTTTCCTCTTTTCTTTTGTTTTCAAATAAGCCCATTATGTTGTTGGAATAACTGATAGGTTTTGTTTTAACACAACAAATTCCAACCAGGGACTTGAAAACGGAACCCTGAAAAGAAAAGCATGGTGCCTTGTGGAGTGGATTATCTCTGTATAATGCAGTTTTGAGGAACAGCCTTAATGCAGATTGGGGTCTTTGACAAAACACTGAGAAGATTAGGAGTGCCAGTGGTGTACTGGGGAAAATGGGAGCAGAATCAGATGGGGTGGGTATGACCGGTCCGGTGAGCAGCTGCCAGCTCCTGCCAGCAGATGAGGAGTCCCCACTCCAGAGCAGGGTGGCTGTGGAGGAACCCCATGCCTGACGGAAGGGGTTGAGCCCTGGTGCCACTGCCTTGCTCATCGCTGGCCAGGACCACTCCTGGAGGGGGAAGCTTGGCTTGCCAGCTTCAGTAGTCAAAAGCCAACAGCTAGTGGCTGGGAACGTCTCCACTCTTCAGAAGGAAAAATATCCTTGATATTGACTTCATCTGGAATATTCACAGGATGTCAAGGTGCTGAAATATGGAGCCCCAGGTAAAGGACAGGTCTCCTGCAAGCTGCAGCCTCCTGATGGACAGAAAAGATCAATCATAAGTTCCTAAGAGAAAGATTGAAGTTGAATCTGACTGCTCCACAGAAGTAAAAATAAATAAATTAATTAAAATGAAGCTGAAGTGGGGAGGTGAACTTACACATTTAGGTTTTCATGACAACTTTGATGCCAGGTTTTCATTCTTTACTGTGCTTCAAAAACCTTGATTAGGAAAAACTCTTCCTCAAAATAGGAAAATCCAGAAGGATTACAAGTGGAAACAATTGCTATGTATCTTCCCCACTCTTGAAATTTCTGTGACCTACTAGGCTTTTGCATGAGTTTTAAATCATGTAAATGTTGCTAAGTTGTCAGAGAGTGTGTTTCTCACCTTAGAAGGCTGCCATGTCTCTTCATGATAAGAAAAGATGGAGGTAGTGTGGATACTCTTAAGCCTTCCCCAAATGTATCACTTTGGCATGTGGATTATTTTGAGCTGAAGAAGACAATCAAAACCCAGCAGACTCAGGAAAAACTTTCACTTTTTTTTTAATTACCTAAAAGAATTTATCAATAGAAAGGGAACCTGAGCCAGAAGGAGAGCTATTACCTGACATAGCTTTTTATCTGAATGACCTATCTGTAAGGAAGAGCAAACATCTAATTGTCAAATATTTGCTCTTCTTATCATCCTTGTTTACCCTCTTCTCCTTTGAAGCTCCAGGTGTCTATCTCCTTCCTTATGCAAGGGTGGCCTGTAAGCCTTATTTGTCTGACTTGGCCTTGAGTCTCATGTTTATTTGAGGCTCTTTTAAGAACTTGAATTTGTTTTTCTCCAGTTAATCTTTCTTATGTCAATTTAATTATTAGACTAGACAAAGAAACTAGAAGGCTGGGTTTTAAAATATTCATTCCCTACATCCTTTATTTACATTGGAGAAATAAAATGCTGTCTGTTGGGCAACAGCGAGGGATGTAGCTCAAAGGAACAAAGGTTGTGTTCAATCCAGACAGTCCCTTTGTGACAATAAGTGACTTTCTTGATTTGTTCTTCCGCCATGTGACAGTGTTGGCTAAACTCATCTTTGGAGATCTTTTCCAGCATTTTACTGCACCCAGCATTTTACTGAACCCAAAGGCTCTGCTTAGTAATGTTTGAATGGGAGCTACTTGCAGAGAGGGGTCCTGATGGCAGACAAGGCTTTATACTTCCAATAATAGCAAGATAAAAACGATGCCATCTTTATAAGATGAAAACAGTTCTCTTTCAATGTGTTGTATGATTTTAACTGTGAAAGGGAAAGCTTTGTCCCTATTGTTTATCAGAATCTAATTATGGGCTTAAAATGATTTCAACCACAGACAGGGAACCACAGACATGGAAATTATGGGGAAATGTTAGCATGTGACCAAGGGTTACCCAGGAACCCTAAATTGTTAAGGGTGCACACTGTTAAAGGGATTCAGCCATTCATGTGCACAAATGCAAAGCAAGCATACTCTTGAAGACACCAAATTAACAACAATGTCTGGGTCAAAATACCTTTATGAGAATTCAAGAAAACATGTTATGAAGTTGCAACACCTCAGGTGAGTGCAAATCCAGACAGCTGCATTGACAAGAGTCAGAAGAACCCTAGCCCTTTATTCCTGACACCAACACACCTTCTCTCTTGGGGCGGGGGGAGGGGGAGGAGAGAAGTACAATGTGTGTCCGTCATTCCAGATTTCCAGAGGTCTGAGAGACTGGTTTTGGTCTCTCCTCACTAGGAGGGCTAATAGAACCAGCCTCGTTTGGATAACTGGGGCAAGGAAGAGTGGCGGTAGCTTTCTACAGCACCAGAGGTCCTGCGGTGCTAGAGACAGAGGCCAGGTAGCATGGTGTGATGGGGTGAACATGTACAATGTAGCTTCTCCCCCAGGAGGGAGGAATAGAATAGAGTAAGAGTCCAGCATCCTTACTTTTTTGACTGTTGCTCATGGGACTGTTACAGGGCAACCCCGATATGCAATGGGGTGCCTGACTGTGGGTTCTCACCCGTACGCTTAAAAAGGACTTATAATAAGGACAATTGCAGGCACTCACAAAAAGGTTAATAAAAGGGTTTATTTACAAAAGGAAGGGAAATAAAAAAATAAATAACTCGGGAACAAAAGAGAAAGTGAGGGAGAGAGATAAATCTCCAAATACGTCCTACCAGATCTGAAGAGCTGGAAACCCCAATGGCACGCTGTAGCCCGGCGAGAAGCAAGAGACCCCCAGGGTCAAAAGCCCTCGTTATATAGCCAACATGTCTGCTTAACTCCACCCCTCAGTTTCCGGTAATCCTCTCTTCTGGATGATGATGGAATTCTGGGATTCGTAGCCCTAGGGGTCTTGGATCTCTCTGGCTTGAGGTGGGGGTCCGTAAACCTTCCTGTGGAGTTTGTTGCAGACGTCCTTTTTCCCCCCACAACAGGACTGGTACTTACCTGTTAAGCCTGACTTGAAGAGGTGGCATACTTTGGATGTCTGGGGGCTGCTTGCTGCTGTAGTGCCAGAGAACTGCAGTGCCACAGACAGACACCAGAGAGAGCAAGAGATTATTGGAAAAGAAACCAGCAAACCTTTCTAATTGGGAAATTGCACGCACAAACCCAGAGAAATTGCACCCACAACAAAGGTTTCAGAGGCCCCAAGAATCTCTAGTTGGGGTAATTGGTGAAGGCCTTCCCCTTTGTGAAGACAAAGAAGAGGAAGAACATTATATAATGATAAAGGAATAAATTCACCAGGAAGACATAACTATTATAGGTATACATACACGCACTTAACAACAGAGCATCCTCATATATGAAGCAAACATGTACAGAACCAAAAGAAAAAATAGACATAACACAACAATAATAGGAGATTTCAATATCCCACTTTCAATAATGGTTAGATCAACCAGAGAGATAATTTTAAAAAGGAAACAAAGGACTTAGACTAATTGGACCTGACACTAGATATGTGCTTGAATCATTACAGAGATGATGGCATGAACCACCGTGATTAGCGTTGCATGTTGCATGGACTTATTTATGAGACATTTGACTGTTTAACCATCCTGGCTGCTGGGTTGACATGCTAGAGCGATGCCTCTGTGTTACCACTCTGTGGTGCAAGCTCTCCCTTTTTAATTTGCACGTGATGAAACTGTATATCTTAGAACTAGGTGAATGATTCATTAGCTCTGTGTTATTTGTGTGCTCTCTCCTTTGGGGACCTGTTGCAACTGTTTAGCAGAAATAGGAGATTTGTGCCTCCCTGAAGGCACAACACGTTATGTCACAGCACTATGAAGCTATCTGCAGCCACTGCTGTATGAGTTTGATCCCTGGCCAGGGAGATTCCCACATGGCGCAGCAGACCTCTCCTGTCTTTTCTGCTGCTCCCCTCAGCAGTGTATTTCAGTTGATCCGCCTGTTCTGTTCCCCACTCTGTCTCTGGTGAATCCTCTCACCTCCCACACCTCCGGTCTACACCAGCTTGTATGCATAAATAAATAAATCTTTAAAAAAAAAGAAATAGGATACATTTTTTTTATATACATACAAGCTGGGGTACAGACCAGAGGCGTGGGGCGGCGAGAGGGTTCACCAGAGATGGAGCGGGTAGCAGAACAGGCAGATCAGAAATACACTGCTGAGGGGAGCAGCGGGCAAGGCAGGAGAGGTCTGCCATGCCATGTGGGAATCTCCCTGGCCGGGCATCGAACTCGCATCGCCGCTGCCGACAGCTCCACAGCGCAGCGCTTAAGCGCTGCGCCACCGGGGAGGCCCCAAGAAATAGGATATTTGATTCAGTATAGAGACATCCGTGAAACACTGTGTAGCCTTTAGTTGGATGTGCACTCTTTTTTAAGTTACATATATTGACATTATGTGTTCAGTGGAGATGAGTGCTTGATTCTTTCATGATGCAGATATGCTGGGAAACATTTTATTTAGCACTATATGTCATGTGATTCTGTTTAAGTGACTTTTTTCCAAATCTTTGAGATGAAATGTTATGGTCTTGTAATTTAAATTCTAATATGAAGTAAGAAAAAAGAATCCAGTTTTTTTTGTTGTTGTTATTACATTATCAAACACTTGGTGAACCTTTTGTAATATATGCTGCACATTTCTTAAATTATTATTTATTTTGTTATATTATTAGCATTGTTTCAAGGAAACTAAGAGCTAAGGCCAATTCCAAATACATGTACACTAATAAAATACTTGTTCTTACAGCTTTTCTTGCATGACATATAGTTTAATTCTGTGTTTAACAGAGTTAGGTGCATCCTGTATTCAGTATAGTGACATCTCTGCAATATATAGTGATATACATATTTACATAGTTACCAATACGTTATATGTGAACTCATTTCTTTAGTGACTGTGTTTGGTTTCTAATGACATAATAACAAGCATCAGACCAGGTACCTTAAAACAAAATTAACTTGTTGTGTTATAGTTCTGAAGACTAGAAGTCCAAAATCAAGTTTTCAGCTGGTCAATGCTCCCTCTAAAGCGGAAGGGAGAATCCGTCCTCACCTCTCCTAAAGTCTGGAGAGGCTGGCAATTCTTGGCTTTCCCTAGCTTATAGCTATGTCGTGCCAATTTCTACCTCTGTCTTCACTCTACTGTCTTCATTTGTGTCTGATTTCATATTATCTTCTCCCTTCTGTTATGGACACAATTAAACTGCACTAAGGGCCCACTCTACTCCAGTATGATGTCATTTTAACTAACTACATCTGTAAGAATGTTTTTTCCAAATAAGGACACATTCTACCGTACTGGAAGTCAAGTCTTCGGCATTCCATTTCAGCAAACAGGGTTCTGTCCACAGCAGTGACACATGTTGAAACTGTGTTAAGAGTTGTGGATGAGTCGCTGAGTCACTGCAATGTTGTCTCTATAGCACACTGTGTGTGTGGCATTACGTGGGACGTGTAGTCTGTTTTTAGTGATATACATTGAGACTGTGTTCAAGGAGTCAGGTGTGGGAATGAGTCAGTGTAGTGATGCCTGTGAAATACTCTGATCATCACTGCATGTGATAAACCATATCATGTGGATGACACATGCTGAAATTCTGTTTTGAACAGAACCAGGTGTCTGATCTAGCACAATGATGTCACTACGAATCACTGTTTAACAATGTGAGATGCATGTACTCATTTTTTGACAAATGAGTTGAACTCATTTTTGATGAAGCTAGTCACGGGATAGATTCAAAATATAATTGGATAACTCGGTTTTGAACTGCATGGTTCAGTTAGACTTTCTTTAAACAGACATAACTTACAGTATCAATAAATACAATACAGTATTGTAAAGGTATTTTCTTGTTTTGCTTCCCCAATTTTCTTAAAAAAATTTTCTTCTCTCTAGTTCACTTTATTGTAAGCATATAGTACATAAACATCGAACATGCAAAATAAGTATTATCAACTGTCTGTTATTAAGGCTTCTAGTCAACAGCAAGCTATCAGTAGTAAGTTTGGGGAAAGACAAAAGTTATGCTCAGATTTTTCACTGTGTGCGGTTGGTGTCTCCAAGCCCATGTTCTTGCTGGGTCACTGAGGACTTATGACACACTTGTGTAATCTATTATTGAAACACAAAGTGACTGATTCAGTGTTCTGGAGTTTCTATGTAACACATGTGGGCCATATGCTACATTCTTTAATGACGTGTGATTGAACGCTGTGTTTTACAGTATAGTTGTCAAACATCGAGAACAGAGACGTCTCCATGAAATATTGCTTTTAATAATTGTGTAGAATGTGTACTTCTTTTCTAGTGGCTGATGTTGAAATTCCAGCCCAGTTCATCAAAATATGGCCCTTAAGGGAGGTGTATGTGACCTGCTCCAGCCAGAACATAATGTTTCATGGTGTGTTACACATCTGGGTGTATGTTGGATCACGTGTCTCTGAAAGACTGTTCATTGCTGTATGATGCATTTACTCATTTCTGATGGACACACATGAAACTCTGTGTCTCTAGACATTCGTGTGTCTTTAATCCAGTGGAGTTAGAGTTCTGTACAGTATGCTTTGCAAAATGTAGTGCATGTACTCCTGCCTTTAGTGACAGGTTGAAACAGCTTCACAGAAGTGGGTGGGTGACTGATAAATGTAGTGATGTCTCTGGGAAAAACTGTACTGGTTTCTGTATTAATATCCGTTGGATCTCTGGCTCTAGCAGAGCTATATGCAGGACTGATTTGACGTAGTGATAAATCTCAGAAACACTGCTTAGCACTGTTTTTTGCATGTGTTCCTTTCTTGAGCCACACTTATTTAGGCTCTGTGTTCAACAGAGCTGGGTGCATGATTGATTCAGTGCATGACACTTTTGTGACCCCGTGTGCCGCATTGTGCTGAGCTCCTTTCTTAGTGACACCCACAGTCGCTAAGCTTGTAGGTGCTTGCTTGAGTCTGTTCAGTAACATTCCGGGAAACACTGTTTAGCCCTATAGGATGCCTATCTGCCATACAGTAGTAGCTATTGTGTATCCATAATATAAAATACTATGAAGTCATTTAAAGCAATAAGAAAAATATTTTCCGACATAGAGCTGTATTGGTTGCCACACACCATTAAAGGAAGAAGGCAGTTTATAAGATAGCACATATATTGCCATTCCACTTAAAGTTTTCTGTTATATGCACATTTGGTTAGAGAAATGACTAGAAAGTCATAGGTCAAAATTGTTAGTAATTTTTCTGGATGCTAAAATTATAGGCAATTTATCATTTCTTCTTTTTACTTATCTGGATTTTTTTTAAAACAATAAGCATGTATTGGTTCTTAAAAAATAATAAAATGTATTTAAATTGATAGGATTGCTCCATTTCTGTAGGAGCACAGAATTCTTTTTTTTTTTTTTTTTTTTTTTTTAAGGATACATTGCCCCTCACCAAAGGAGGATGGTGTGAACACAAAAAGGCGAAATACTGAGTGCAATGGAGACATCACTGGCTCAGTGAGTGACAGACGGAGCTGGGACTGCATCATGCAGGCCTTTTCCTAGAGAAAAGACAAGAAGCACCACACACCCCTAAGCACGTCTATTCATAGAGACAGCACTACCCTGCAGAAGACATGCACAGGGCAGGTGCAAACACAACTTTGGGCCTCTGTCCACCTAACCGAGGAGCACAGCACCATGCAATGCTAACCAATGCCTTACAGGAACATACTGGATGGAATCGATCACACACCTGGCCCTGTTGAACAGAGTTTCATTTTGACACTAAGAGAGGGTACAAATTCACTGCAGCGCTGAACAGTTTCATTGTGCCTCTCTCCTGAATCAACTGTGGCACTAGGTCAGTCAGACACATAGGACCAGCCCATGTCACTCGAGGTGGGAATCCAGGCAGCACACTGTGCTGAGAGCAGTCAGTCATCTAAATCAATGCCCCCCAACTCTGTGATACAGTTTTGATGTTTTTAGGAAAGAAGGAACCAGAACAACATACAATGCTGCTGACACCATCATGTGCTCGCGCTATTAAATGAAGTTTTGGTTCCTTCTGTAATGTGCTACATAGTAAGGAACTTTTGTACCATGATGCTAACGACAGAGCACTTGCACACAAGTGCCACAGACCTCTTGCTCCTGAATCACACAGCTCAGCTAAACATGCATGCCACTGAAGCAAGCGGTGCGGGGCTGAACAATGCTGGGCAGAAACTGCAGAGGCTGAATTTAAGCAACCCAGAAATGAATCCATGCACACACAGTTTCGCAAGGCCCCCTGTGTGCCAAATCAATTATAACTGTTGAAAAATAAAATTCACAATTTTAGAGGTCTAATCGCCCTTATTAAATGATTTACAAATTGGGCAGCCTCCCATCTAGATACTGCAAGGCATTATACCAAATGGAGGGTGTTGTCGACAGAAAGGGGGTAGGACCAGGTACTTAGAAAAGAAAAGACCACTTTGGGTAAAGCCATCTTCCCACAGAGGGAGGCAGGGCGTTTATCATGCAGATGCTCTCTCTGGCGCTGATCAGAAACCCCAGACCGACTGGTTTAGAATTATGCTCTTGGAAGAGGCTGAAACTGCAGTGAGATTAGGTATGATGTCTGGGTGGGGAGCCAGAATGAATGACTCCATTTTGGGCCTATATTTTCTATTTTTTAACACTTCCTACCGTAGTTAAATGAAGTTTCAACATATGCCACTGAATCAGGAGCAAATGCACCACACAGGCCTCAACAGAAGAGTCTCGGCAGAAGTCCCCTTAGGGAAGTCTCAGGCACCCAGCTCTGTCATAGAAAGAGTTTCACTAATGTCACTGAGACAGGAGGATAACCGGAAAATGCTGGGGTTGGGCTGCCTGTTCCTCCCCGAAGCTAACTGAACAGAGACAGGGATTGAAGCTCTAATGCACACTTTATTGTCAGAAATCCACTGATCTGAGACCCATTCTCACATCAGGGGTGCCCTTCCCTTTACCCCTCCCCCTGTCAGGAGTGTGTGTTCCACACAGTGTAAGATACTGTCTCACACCCATGTTACTCAAAGGAGCCTCAGTCTGTCATTCCAAGTGTCTTCCTTTGTCACTTGGTGACACGGGGCACATGCTTTGGAGCTCAGTTTTTCAGAGACTTCTCTTGATAGAGTCAATCCTATGCTTGGCTATTTTTTAAACAAGGTTTGAGCATGTGTCACAAAGAAAAGCGCACGCCCCTCACTCTGCTGAACATATAGGTGTGTCCAAGCTTCAGGACACACAGGTCAGTGCTTTTGTGACATATGTTGAAAATGTGTTGAATAAAGGTAGATCCACCTTCCCTTCGGTGGCACAAGGTCTCTATAGTCACTGAGTTTAAAGCTCTGTTCAAACACTCCAAGCTTTAGTAAGATAGTTTGAAGCCTTGGATTTTTAAGAGTTAGGGGCATGCTTGATTCAGAAAACTAAAATCTCTGTGGAAAATTACGTTCAATGCATCTACTCCTTTCTCTAGGTTGAGGTGTTGTGTTTAGCAGACTGAGGTGCACCATTAATTCCACTTCCTTATGTTTTATATGCCCTTCTCCCTTTAAATGTCAAAATGCTGTGGGTCACAGAGCCGTGTGCCGGATTGATCTGTAAGGTCACCTTCTGCTATACCGCGTTTAACACCGCCTGGTGCATCTCCATGTTTAAAAAAGAACTATTTTAAAATTCTGGTTTAAAATAACTAGGTGCATGATTCATTTTGTAAATGAATTTTCTACTCGACTTCCTGGGAGAATGTGCTTGGCATGTCCTCCTTCTTTGACTGACGTGTATTGATTGTTTCAGCAAGGCACAGTTTCATCAATGCGCTGTGCTGAGCTCCATTTTTTAACAAGATGAGCTAAAATGCCGTGTTTGGTCAGCCGGTTGATGTCTCTGTGAAACACAAGCCTGGCCTGCGTGAAGCACGGATGACTCTCCTGAGTGTTCTGTGAGAGCGGCGTGTGATGGACTCAGCAGAGCGAAGTCTGTGAGACAGTCTGGCTAGTACTGCATGTACAGGTGTCCTCACTCTGCAGAAACTCTGTGTTTCCTAGAGCCTAGTGCATTATGGAAGCCTTGTCTCTGAGAGGGCTCTGGAACTGTGCCACGAGCACTGTGTGGCGAGTGATCTGTTTTCTTTACTGATGTATTTTGAAAAACGGTGCTTACCCAAGCTAGGTGTGTGACAGATTGTGATGATTTCTCCATGGAACACAATGTGTAGCACTGAGTGCTGTTTGTACATCTTTCTTTAGAAACATCTTTTGAAGCTGAATTTAAAAGGTACTTGCATCATTGGTTAATTCTGTGGTTTCACTGCAAAACATGTTTTTATAGATGTCTGATGCTTACGCTCCTTTCTAAAATAAAGTGTGAAAACTCTGTGTTTAACATAACCAGGTGCGTGATCAATTCAGTCCCTGGTGTATTTCTGAAACTGTGTTTAGCGATATGAGTGCACGTCTCCCTATATGTAGTGCTGTTTGTGTAAGCCGCGTTGGCAGAGACGAGCGTGATGTTCAGTATAGCGACGTCTTCAGAAACAGCACGACCGTCATCTTGCAGTTCACATTCTCCTTTTCAGTGACATACGCTGAAAGCCTCAGAGTAGCAGCTAAACTGTGATTGATCCACGACAGTGATCTCTTTGTGAAGCACTGTGTTTGACAATATTGTTGGTGTACTCATTGCTTTATAAAGTGACAAATGTTAAAACACTGTTTACTGAGCTGTTTGCATATATGAATGGGCATAGTTCTGCCTCCATGAAAGTAGCAGAATGGTAAAATTCACTCTTCTTGATACATTTTTTTTCTGTGATACATTTATAAATGTGGTGCCAGAGTCAGGTACAGGAGGTAAAGGTCATAGTGATATTGCGGAGAAGCACCATCTTCAGAAGTACAGGTTCATTGTAATTCATTCTTTGGTGATTGTGTTTTAAATCTTCATATAGCAGAGCTTGCTTTGTACAACAGAGGGAATGCCGCCTTATCTCAGTGACACACTGTGTAAAAGTGGCTTGCACTTTTAAACAACAGGGGTGTAAGAGTGCATTTCAAATACCCATTTAAAGGGTAAGAACGGTGTGTCCTGTCAGTCACAGCGGGGTTCACCTACTTTGTTTTCAGAGACACGCTTGAGCAGCAGTGTGTGACGCACTTGTTGTGTACCTGGAGCGTCATGTTCTTCTGTTCATGATTAAACTCTCTCTGCTAGTTGTGTGAGTAACTGGATGTAATGTTCTGTGAGCTGCTGTGTTTAGAGGTCTGTGAGTATCATGCCTTCTCCTGGCTGCACCTCACACTGCCGGCGCTGGGTATGAGAGGGGAGATACATGAGACACATGAGAGCTATCTCATGAAAGTCTGCATTTAGAAGTGTGTGCTTCGGGTAACTGATTCTTCTCAGAAATGTTTAAATGGTGGCTTTGGATAGCTAAATGCTGCTCTGTTTAAGGGAGCCAGTTGCATGAGTTTTCTTTCTGTGTTAAAA
Organism: Scalopus aquaticus; assembly: GCA_004024925.1. Taxonomy (NCBI): domain Eukaryota; kingdom Metazoa; phylum Chordata; class Mammalia; order Eulipotyphla; family Talpidae; genus Scalopus; species Scalopus aquaticus. The sequence continues at coordinate 44,097 of PVIJ01000496.1, forward strand.
ACTGTTCAAAAGGAGGCAGTTCAAGTGCTTGATGGTTGTCGTCCCTGCTTATAAGGACTCTGTGTTGTGCACCTATCCTAGTGTGGGAGTGAAAGAGCAGTGTTATTTCTGTGAAACTCTATATTTATTTTTTAAAAGATTTATTTATTTATGCATACAAGCTGGGGTGTAGGCCAGAAGTGCGGGGTGGTGAGAGGGTTCACCAGAGACAGAGTGGGGAGCAGAACAGGCAGATCCACCAAAATGCACTGCTAAAGGGAGCAGCTGGCCAGGCAGGAGAGGTCTGCTGTGCCATGTGGGAATCTACCCTGCCAAGCATCGAACTCGCACCGCAGCCATCAACAGCTCCACTGCACTGCGCTTGACCCATTGCGCCACCTGGGAAGCCCGAAACTATGTTTAGAACTTGACTGTACATGTCATTCATTCTCCTGTGACATGTGATTCCACTCTGTGTTTCATAGAACTGTGTGTGAGTGAACTTGCTCCATGGGCTCTCCCTGAAACACTGTGTTCACATACTTCCATCATTAAACACTAAAAAGAGAGCTGGTTGAATAAGTAAAAAACATAGTGTTATCTCTGTGAAACCCTGTATGTAGCCGTAGTCAGTAATTCTAACAGGGTTCATTTGCAGGGTTCGAATGAGACCACGTGTTGCTTGTTCAGTATCTCTAGTGCAGAAGATGAGTTAATTCTTGCAGGAAATAACATTGGACTTATATCAAATTCAGCTGCTTTGATTCAGCAAGCTACAACAGTTAAAAACAAGGATATCAGGAAATTTCTTGATGCTATCTATGTTTCTGAAAAAGGAACAGTTCATCAGGCTGGTGAATAAGATTTAAGGTGTCCAAGATACTGGGTGATTTCTCAGATCTCTTTGTGATACATCTTTAAGATTAAGTCATTATTTGGGACTTGTTTTCTTAAACTGATTATCCTTTCCAACTTTTCAGCAAATAAACTGTTAAAAAAAAAAAGACACCAGACAGGAAGATAAATGGGCACAGATAGAGATCTCTTAATACTCATCTAACAAAGCAGCCACTGTAAGTGAGTTTTAAGAAATGGTTACTACCACACTGAGAACTTTCATTGATCCAATTTCCAAACAGTACCCTCTTCCTACTCTTTCTTACCACTGAAAGGTAGGATTTAAAAGGATGTCCTAAAAGGACTTCAGGCTCCTGCCCACACCCCAGACCCTTGAGTGAAAGGGCCACTCAGAGAAGTTTTCCATTGTCCAAAGCTCTGGATCTGAGATTTTGCAGGAAGCAGAGAGCACATCCTAAAACAGATCATAAAAACTATTCTCTTCCCAAATGAACCGAACTTCGCTTGAACAAAGCGCAGAAAAGCTCCAGCATACTCTCAAGAATGGTGGGGCAATTGGGAGGAAATACATGCACTGAATGAAGATACAGGCTAAACTGTAGAGTGGTTAGTTAGCTGGAGAAAAGGGGACGGGGAACAATACAAGTCAGAAGAACCCTCCTGAGGTCAGAGTTAATATCAAACACTGCTGTCAGTAACTATTCCTTCAATAGAGCCAAAATTGGATTAGGTTACTTTGTAGAACAACGTATACCCTAGGAAACAATTGAAAACAGTGGAGCAATCAAACAACAACTAATGAAATTAATAGTGGGTATGGTCAGGGAAAGAGGTTCAGGAGCTCTACCAATACCACTGTCAACTCCAGGTGACCATGGGCTCACCCAAAGCCGGTCTTTCTGAAGAGCAACACAAGAGACTTAACACTCTGTGTGTTGGGGTGGGAGAGTACATAATGAACTTGAGTAAAATAATTCAGCCCAATAACTAAAAGAACAAACAAACAAATAACAAGTCATGGAGGAGGGGGGAGCAGGCCCAGGGTTACTTCAATTTATTATCTGAAGTCTCTAGTTTCCAATAAAAATATAATGACTCAAAGAAACAAGAAAGTCTCACCCACACACCAGGAAAAAGCAGGCAAGAAAAAAATTGTCTGTGAAACTGACAAGACACTGAATTTAACAGAAAAAGACTTCACAGTGGTCATTATAAACACAGAACTAAAGAAAACCATGATCGTAGAAGTAAAGGAAGATATGATGCTAATGTTGCATCAAATAGTGAGTCTCAATGAAGACACAGAAATTATTTTAAATGAACCAAGCACAGATTCTAAGTTAAAAAGTACAATAACTGAAATTAAAGATTCCCTAGAGGGATTCAACAATATATCTGAACTAGTAGAAGAAGGAATTAATGATCTTGAAGATAAATCAAAAGAAAGTATGCTAGGGCCTCCCTGGTGGTGCAGCGGTTAAGTGCTGCGCTATGGAACTGTTGGCCAACACGAGTTCGATGCATGGCCAGGGAGATTCCCACATGGCGTGGCAGACCTCTCCTGCCTCGCCCGCTGCTCCCCTCAGCAGTGTATTTCTGTCGATCTGCCTGTTCTGCTTCCCACTCCGTCTCTGGTGAACCCTCTCACTGCCCCATGCCTCTGGCCTGTACCCCAGCTTATATACATAAAATAAATAAATCTTAAAAAAAAAGAGAAAGTATGCTAGTTGTAGAAGAAAGAGGCCAAAAGAATGAAGAAAGATGAGCAAAACCTCAAGGGGCACTTTACAGGATTTGGGTAGGTGATTTGTTGGGAGGTCTAAAGGAGCCTGAGTTTTGCTGTAGATTGAGCACTGTTCGGAAGTGGAGCACCGTTCTATGGATGGGTGCTTTGGGTATTTTGTGTATTTTAAAGGGGCATTATTTATGTCTGTTCTTAGGTAAAATTATGGGGCCTCCCTGGTGGCGCAATGGGTTGAGTCTCGGCCTCTGAAGCCGTCCACAGACGATGCAGCACGGGTTTGATACCCCTTCAGGAAGGTTCCCACATGGCACAGCACAGCTCTCCTGTCTCGCTCACTGCTCAGCAGTGTACTTCAGTCAGTCTGTCTGTTCTGCTCCCCGCTCTGTCTCTGGTGAATCCTCTCACCACCCCACATCTCTGGCCCCAGTTCTTGTGTGCATAAATAAATAAATCCTAAAAAAATTATGAAGCCATTACATTTTGAACTAGTTTTCATTCACAGTCTTATTTTGTTTCAACTTACCCTTTGGAGTAAGCTCTGAAGTTGATTGTCTGTGAGAGCTTTTATGGCCAACGGGAGAACAACATGGCTTCGCTTGGCTTGACTGTGAGTCTCAGTCCACCCTCTGATCATGGAGAGATAGATATAGCTATGAATGTCAGACCAGTTCCAGATGTCAGGAGCTACTTTTTTTCTCTCTCAGTTCCTTTTTTGGCAAAGACAGATGCCATCAGGTGGTAGGACATTAGTTCACAGTGTCCAGATTTTTACCCTGCTTTTGAGATTTTATTGATTAAGACAGAGGTGTGTGTGTTATACAGACTCTGTAATTGCTCTGTGGTTAATTGTTTTTCTATTGTAGGTTGAGTTGTTGAACCACCCTCTGTGACAATGGCTAGACAATAGAGTTTTAAACTCTGGTGAAAACATGAAGTCGGCAATTAACACAAAATAATTATTAATATTTGCAATAGGTCTTGAAGCCAATAGATCCAGAATCTAGATGAATTTGAGAGATCCAGGTCTTGTTTCTTTCAGCTTAGTCACATACTGTTCTATTTTCCCTGCGGTGCTTATGTAGGTGTAACAGGAAGTATTTGTTATAGAATTAACACCTCCTTGACTAAGAGCAAGTCAAAGATTATAAGATTCCCTGACAAACACTTTGGTTAATGCCTTTATGGCAGTTTGCTGGGCCTTCAGAACAGAAGCAACATTGTTTGTGATTTCTGTGAAGGTTGGAGACATGAAACACCCTTTGTAGTCATTATATTCCCTCTGTGAGAATTATATTTTGTGGCATATTCATGAAAAGGAATCAATTATCCTTTTTGGGAGTTTTTTAAAGTAACTTACATTTATTTTGTTTTAGAAACTTCCTGGTTTTCTTTTTAAGATATATGATTGACAGGAGGGGTAGTCATTTTAAATATCCAGATATGTCTAATAATTCCTCAGAACACACAGGATAAATTAGTTATGGTAGACGAAGATATGTTGCACATGTAAAGTAATATCCTAATGGCGTCTAGATTGTATTGGTTATGTAAATAGCACTTGTTACGACAGGAATTAGCCAACTGGTTTTGTGTTTCCAGATTTATGGTGCCCTGAGGCTTCACTTATACCAACTCGGTATTTCAAATTGATTTTTTGCTTGGTGCCCCTGAGGTTTTTCACCCAGCTATCTGATTGGGAAACTTGTAGACTGAAAAATTATTGGCACTGACTCGGAGCTGGGCAGAGTTGTAGCATGGAAAGAACTTGTAACACATGGGGCTAGATGATATTTAGCTTGAAGGACTGTTGCACTTTGTTCTGAAACACAACTCCGGATCAATCTGATCCTTTCAAGCTGTTCTTAGTAGAAAATCCCACACTCTTTTAAAGGAATTCAACATCTTGGACCCAACAATGTACCATTCACAATGTTTAGCAGCCAATTAAAGATCAATAGGAATAACTTTAAAAGGAGGGAAATTCTGACATGGGCCACAACATGGATGAAACTTCAGGATGAAACTTCATGGATGAAACATTGTGCTGAGTGAGATAAATCGGACAAAAATGATAAATCAGACAAATATGTATGAAAACGACATACATACCTAGACATACATACCTCTACCTACCTAGAACATCACACTCATAGAGACAGAAAGCAGAAGGGTGTTTCCAGGAACTGAGAGGGAAGGGGAAATGAGAAGTTCATGTTTAACAAAATGAGGAGTTCAGTTTCACAAAATGAAAAAGTTTGGAGGTTGCTAGTGCTGGTTGATGGATCATGATGAACAGGGTGAATGAAATGAATGCTACTGAATTGTAGACCTAAAAATGGATGAAATAGAAAATTTTGTGTTATATGTATTTTACCACTACTTAAATTTTAAAAAATCAATATGTATGAAAAGAAGGAAAGTATTACCCATATTCAGGAAAAAGTGTTTATTAGAATCAGATCTGTCTGAGCCAGAGAAGGATGAAACAAATAGACAGAAACATAGAAATAGCTGTCACAAATGTACTCTGTGTGGCCAAGAATGCAGAGGATAAGAGAGAAATAGAAGATAAGTATTTTTTAAATTTTTTGGTTCCCTACAGTGGTTTCCATCTTTGTTAGTATTTTGGGATTATAGGATCTCTCACTTCAGGTGTAGTAACCATAGTGCCCCCACTACCAGCACACCCCTAGTCCTTCACCATGGGTCATTATGCCCTCTCCCACCCTGTTCTCAACTCTCCTTCTCCCTCTCTCCCTCCAGATATCTCAGTTCCATGGTCAGTTTTCAAGAGCTGATTTAAAAGTTTGTGTTTGCCGGATCCTTTGTTTGTTTCCTCTATATTCCACAAGTAAGTGAAACCATCAGGTGTTCATCTTCTCTTCCTAGCTTTTTTCACTTAGCATAGTCCCTTCCAGTTCTATCCATGTTGCCATAAATGGCATGAGTTTATCTTTTTTGATCACTGAGTTGTATTCCATTGTCTATATATACCACATCTAATAGAAGATATTTTTTAAAAGAAAGCCTAGAGGGGATTAATAGTAAGTATCTTACCAAAAAAAAAAAAAAAGCAGAGAAACGAGAGGGAAAAATGAGAACATCAGGGACTGTAGGACAGTATCAAATAATCAACATACATGTCATTGAAATCTCCGAAGGGGGAGCAGAAAAAATTTGAAGAGTGCTATCCCAAATTTTTCTGAATTTGGTAGGATGAACAAATCCAAAAAATTCAATGAACCCTAAAGCACAGCAAACAAAAAGAAAGCCACAGCAAGGCATAGTCAATTAATAATGACTTTAAATGTAAACAGCCTAAATACTGTGAACAAAAGGCAGATCATATCAAAATGGATAAAAAAGCAAGACCCAAAATATGCTGTCTATAAGAAACCTACTTTAAATACAAAGGCACAGATAGTTAAAAGTCAAAGAATGACAAAAGTTATACCATACCACCACTCAATGAAACACACCAGGAGTAGCTATTAATATCAGACAAAGCGGACTTCAAAAGGGCTGCTTGCAGGGTGGCAGAGAAACATTGCATAATGCTGTGTATATACACCTAGACAGCAGGACTTCAAAATACATGAAGCAGAAACTGATGGAACTGCAAGGAGAAACAGATAAATTCACGGTCACAGTTAGAGATTTCAATATTTCTCTCTCAGCAATTCTTAACCAAGTTCACACAAAATCAGCATGGATCTAGAAGATTGGGCAACACTATTAACCATGTTGACCTAATTAACGTTATTAATAGACCCCACCCAACTACAATAGAATTCTTTTCAAGTGTTCCTTTGTTCTCTGGACTTCCCACACAGACAGGCTGCTGATTCTCTTTTGCAAAGTTTTCCTCTGTAGTTGACCTATGTTTTGCTGTTTTCTTTTTCTTGTTTTCTGTCCCTTTAGCTCATGAGTCCAAATTCTCACTTGCTTTTACCAAAGAAGTGCAGTGTTTTCAGCAAAGCATTCCTCAACATTTTTGGGACTCCTACTATGTTATTAGCCATTTAGGGGAAATCTGTCCCATAGGAAGGATCTAGAATTACTCGATATGTAGATGATTTGATGGTAGCCTCAGAAACTAAACCCCGTGTAAAACTGGTACTTTGGGCTTTGCTACAGTTCCTCACCTGGCAGGGACATAAGCCTCTCTAGACAAATGACAATATTGCCAAACTGAGATCAAATATTTAGGACATTTGTTGTGGAAAACCACAAAGTGTTAGAATCTAGGAACTAGCCAACTTTGCAGATGAAATGGCTTACAACAAAAAAGCAACTTAGAGTATTTGGGGGACTAGTAGGATATTTTCCACAGTGGACTCCAGCTTTTGCAGAGCTGAAAAATGCCTGACAATTGACCAATTGATTGATAATGCCTCAGCCCCTCAGACTGAATCCTTGGAATCTAAAGGGGCTTTTGAACAACTGACATTGGCTATGTTCTCTCCCCAAGTTGTGAGGATTCCAAATTTTGAAAAACCTTTCCACTTAATTTGCCATGAAAACAAATGCACTGCTGGCAGAATTTAACTCAAAAGTTGGCATTAGATTCTGGACCAATAGCTCATTTCCCAGTTCTTCTAGATGCTTCCAGCTATGGCTGTAGCTGCCACACCTACTGAAAGGGCTCAAGTCTTTGGGTCATTTGGCATATTGCATGTTCCACACTCTGTGACAACTTCTTTCAGTGCAGAAGATCCAGCACTGTAGGTGTCCGTCCAATGACTCCACACACGGATTATTATCCAATCCCAATACTGTGCTCGGCAGCTGCAGCCTCCGAAACCCTGGCACTCCCTCTCCAGACCCTGATCAAACAGACGATGGTGACCGCTCAGTGGCAGTAGAGGAAGACGGCAGGCCCTATCTGATTTATCTGACATTGCTGTTCAAAATTCAGATTTGATCATGTCCCCTGCTGGGTCATGAACCAGGTAAAAATAGCCAAGGGAAGATTTCCTATGGTGTGGTAGCTGCCTGTGAAATCACAGACTTCAGTTTTACATGGAATTAAATCAACACAAGTCAAGTTACCGACAAGCAGTTGCAAGGGCTGTGATTCTCAGTCTAGGACTTAAAGCAAATCTGCATACTGATAGTAATCTCTATTGAGGGTCTGTCATGCAACACAGCAAATTTAGAAAAGTAGGGGATTTTTGACTTTGATGAAAACTAAAATATCTCACAGAAAATTAAGAGTTGAGGCCTTTCCAACTCATCTATAAGCAACCATTACAGCATTCACAGGGGGCAAATGATGTCTAAAGGAGATGGTTTTGCTGACAAAACTGTTAAAACATGGCAGGCCCCAAAGTGAGAAGTTCCACCTTAATGCAGGTCATTTCTGTTCATTTCCAGAAACATGCTTCATGAAAAGAAATGGATAAATGCATTAAAAGTGGGGCTTAAAAATTTGACTGGACTATGAGAATCATCAGTTAACAAAATAATTCCTTTACCACTCCTCCCATCTGCTTAATTAGCAGCATGTCATCAACAAAATCATCTGAGTCGATCATCAGAGAGGAATTTTAAAGGTTTTTACTAGGCCTACCAAACAGATGCCATTATCCAAAATGTGTGAGAGTGGAGCTGCTTGTCAGCAGAATTCTGTAGAGGTCATTGCCAAGTACAGGAGGTTCTCCTTGACCAGCTTGGCCAGGGACCTGGTAGTAATTGGGTTCCATAGAATCAAGCCTGTGGGAGGTGAGAGATTCTGTTTTACTGTGCTTTGCTGGATATCCAGATGGCCTGAAGTTCACTGTCACTCAGGAATCATGCACACCATGCTGTCACACACCCTGTCATCCTCAGTCCTCAGACAAGTGAAGCAGAAGAATCCAACTCTGAAAAATATCATCAGTCTACCAAGTTACAATGGCCTGAGCTTTATCATGAACCTTGTTAAAAATAAATGAGACCAACTCTCACAGCCAGCAATGTGCAGCTGCTTTGAACTTACATTTGGCAGTTCTATGAATTTGGGTCCGAGTCCATGTTCTGTGCCCAGATGACCTGAATTCTCTCAGAATCATGTTCAATACTTAAAAGGGTTTCTCTTTCCCTAGAAGCCCTGAGACAGCCATAAGGACCTAGAAGGACCTATGGAGGGGCTCTGCCCCCCTGGCCCACCCCCACCCCCAACTACTTGCCAGGAGATTTCATGAGCAAAACGGTGCTCTGGAGGAAAGATGGATGTCAAGGGAGCAACACTTTGCGGGTTGGGATCCAGTTATCACAGGGGGAAAACATCCAGTTGGACTCATGTTTTTGATGTCAAGCCATTGGAATGGTCTGGAGAAATGGTCTGAGTTTCCCACAAGAACTTGAAACGTAAGTTTTCTAGAATCACATATATTGACTTCAACTTTTCTATAGTGAAATCATTATTCTCCTGGATAGCCCTGCTGTCCTGTACACAGCAGCGATGATCTCAATTACTCTGAGACTCACACTTTACTAAAAACTATCACATTATCATTAACACCATTTCTTTTTGTTCTCCTAGTAATGGTCTCCACAATTACATCTTTTTGATCAGCTTTATTTTGTACTCCTAGGGTAGACATGGTCTGTACTTAAAGTCCAACAGTCTGACTTTTTTGGCAAAGTCAAGTTGGAACTATGCTCATGAATAATTTTTGGTAATACTAAAGTAAAATAACATGCCTCTAGAAATGTTTAAGAAACAATTATTCTTGACACTTGTTAAAGACCCTAAGGCAGACTTTATTCAGGACAATGATGGTCAGTATAGGGACCACTGGGAGGGGACTTTGAGATAGGGCTCAACTCCTAGAACAAGAGGAAAAGTGGGAAATTAAAGCTGGGGTCAGTGGATGGATTGTTCCTCAGAGTAAATGGGTAAGGGGAATCCTGGCTAAAACTATCCATCTGGAGTCTAAGCAAAGGCAGGCCAGGGGCATCAAGCACCACCTGGGAGTTGAGGAACCCAACCGGGAATCCAGGAGAATCCGATGGGAAGAGTGGGGGTTCTGGCTAAACTGACTTAGCAGGATTCTTGCTAAAATCAGACAATGTAGAGATGAGAACTGGAGCCCAAAGTCAGGCCTAGTTCAGAAGAGAGTTCAGAAAAGCCTGAATGGAGTTTGCTCAAGAAGAGAGTCTTTGTCAATATTCAAACCCAAAATTTGACATGAAAGTTCTGAAGCTAATAGTTTCATAACTGGAATCATATCCCCTGAGTCCTTTCGTTATGAAATCTGTTTATAAAGGGGACTGTTGGAATCACACAAAGATCTATTAGATAAAGTCCTTGGAAGAACAGGCAATATCTAGCTAATGCTTTTTTAAATATTAATACTTTAACAAATAAACTCAGTGTTTTGGAACAATTACAAAAACAGAATACAATTGCAATGGAAATGGAGGGAAATTTGGACCATTGGACCACTGGGAATCACTTAATGCTGGAAGAAAAACTCACCACAAAGATCTCAGAAGCTTTTGGTGATTAAACAACTTCACGATTAGCTACAAATTGACTTTGAGATAGCACCACTGGTTCAGCATGACTGGCGTGTAGTTATAGTAATATAACTACTGATGTGGACTGATGTAACAAAGGGCCAATAAGTGGGTTTGTCCTCAAAGACATAAAGCAACTAGAACCATGCACATTAAACATGAAAATTGAATCTGTGTCCTTCCAAGGTGCATCATCAGAAGCTTTGATTCTAGATAATGGCCATAGAGTTTGTTACATCTGGGGAATATTATGGAGGGAGCTAGAATATGCTGAAGGGCCTAAATTATGTACGTATGAGTAGTGTGACTGATTGGAACTCAGGAGAAATGTTTTAGGCCTTACAAGAAAAAGTCCCAGATGATCTGATCCAGCATTATGCTGCTCCTTAGACTTAAATTGGGTAAGACTTTGTGAGCAACTACAAAATAATACCCAAATAGTTAATCATGTGAAAGTGCAAGCAATCAAGACAACACATGGTTTGAAATTTAACGTTGCCAAAGGAGAATGTCTGTGCATTGCTAATTGATTAGTTCAGGACGTACATCCCCAAAATATGGCACCTTGGCCAAATGAATATTTTAAGCTAAAGGAATCTGAACAATGGTAGGTTTAGGGAAAACTTTCTGACCTCCTAAAACAGGTCATAAAGCTCTCATGAGAGGCACCTTCCCTACACCCAGGAGGGAGAGACAACCAGAGAAATCTGAACAAACAGACCTTGCTTAGTTTCCACCAGTTTATTACCCTGAGCTCAAACTCCTCTGGTTTGATCACTTCCCATGCTTCATCAAACCTATAATAACATAAAAACACTCAGACATAACCACTTCTGCAGCCTTCTTATGGAGGCTCTTATGCCACATAAAACTTATATTAAATAAATGGGTCTGCTTTTCTCTTGTTAATCTGTCTTTTGTTACAGGAGCTTCAGCCAAGAATGTAGAAGAATGCTAAAAAATAACAAAATTTAACCGAGAAATTTTAAAGATCTTACTGACTTTTTTCAATGATTCATGAATTGGACAGCATCAATTTAGTAGACAGAGAGAAATTCTCAGGTGCTGTACAAAATGAAAGCCAGGAGGGAGCAAGGAAAAGGTGGAAAGGCAGGTTGGCAAAGTTCCTGTCTTTTGGAGAACAAAGGGGGTCTAGTAGGTGGAGTCCTAACTAGTGCTGATCAGGTGATTGTTAATTGGCTGCTTTAAGATCCTGTTTCTGGGAGACTGGAAATTATATCTAAGTCTCCATTTAGTGACATGGAGCTTAGCATAAGTGACTCCGTCTTGGGCTTGCTGTCATGTTTGTAACAAGTAGAAGGGAAAGATCTTTTTTCCTTTTCTTTGTAATCAAGAATTTGCTTTAAGAATTATCATTGGCATAGCATGTTTAAAGACTTCCCAAGTCACATAATGTACTGAATTTTCTAATTCATCCTACTGTGATTCTGATAATGACTTTGCCCCTTACTATGGGATTTGCTGAATATTTAGATGACTACAAAACACCAAGAGAAAAGTAGAACCTGCGATGGAGCTCATTAGAAAAATTGTAGTGTTACTATGAAGTAGTAACAAAGGGGGAAAATTGGAAGGACAAATAAAATTACAAATACTTTATAGATTAAAAAAATTTAAGTTTGAATTGTTTTTGTTGCTTAAAGAGAAAGAGAACTTTTCTTCCCCTCCCTTTTCTTAAATTATTCTTAGAAAAAAACTTGTGCTTGTAAATACTTCCTCGGTCCTCTTTTACATACACAAACCTCTTAAAAGGTTAAATAAGTCTCTCACCAGCTTTAAGCCCAGGGATGTTTTTCTGAAGGGTTTGGGAGCCATCTGTTTTAAATGCCAGCATCAAGGGAGAGAAGTCCCATCCTCCTGGCAACATGAGCACTAGCCCAGGCACCTGACTGCCTGCTTGTCACAGAGATGCAGAATTTTTATTCTTCCTTCAGATAAAGGTAACAGTGTCTCACAGTAGCCGAGGGATTAAGACTCAGGCTATCACCACTAGGGCCTGAGTTGGCCCCACCAGAGAGCCAACCCACATGGCGCAGCAGACCTCTCCTGTCACTCCTGCTGCTCCCCTCAGTAGGGGATCCAGTACTTCAGTGGATCCACCTGTTCTGCCCCCCACACTGTTTCTGGTGAATCCCCTCACCCCTCGCACCTCTGGCCTGTACCCTGGTTCTTCTACATAAAATAAATAAAAACATCTAATTGAAAAAAGAGGAATGCACTAGCACAGATAGCCACCCCAATTACCAGGTGGGTTTAGGGGGACCTGAGGAAGCACACATCACGGATGGTGCTGCCGGGTTCTCTCTCCAGAGAGCAAGTCCCTTGGGTGAGAACATGCATGTTCTGTGTTGTGTCTGCTTGGCCATCTGAAGAGGGTGGGATTTCTGTTCTTTGTAGTCTCATTTTTCACTAGCAGATGACCTGTGACATAACCCAGTCTGGTTTAATGCTTATTCAATAATAGTACTATTTTTTTTCTTCATTTGTGAAGAGGATTTTCTGAGTTGGCAGGAGATTTTATTTTAAAAAAACTTTTCCTCCATGCCATAAGGCCTGCCTTCTCGCAGGGGACTGTTTCACTAAATGTTGTGTCACGACATCAAATAGTTTCGCAGTGTGTTTCCATATTACCCACCACCCAGCCAGCGATAGATTTTTGTTAGAACATCATCCTACCTCAAAGTACAAATTTCTTCATTATATTAGAGCAAAGAGAAAATGCCCCCCCCATCCCTCAAGGTTTTTCTCAGGCTGGAGGAGCAAGCACATTAACATCAGACCAATCTGTAGAAGAAACTGAATTACATGTCCATGAGAAATTTACAAGCCTGCAAATTCTAGAGTAAATAGGAGAGACTGAGGGTTTTTATCTTGGAGCTACGGAATGGTGTTGGGGCCCAGGGCATCAAGGAGAGAGGAGGGGATGAAAGAGTGAGGAGGAGAGAGTGACACATAAAAACCAGGTACTCTGTGGCTATATGTTTGCCCTGCCATAAAGTGGGGTTTCTCTAGTAGCAAGGTTATTTCTGGAGATGACCCTAAATCTGGGTAGTTAAGGGAGTGGCAAAAAGTTTCTCTTAGACACTTGGAGGCCCACATGACCTCTACTGAACTTAGCTCAAACTAATCCACATGCCTTGGTGACACATCTTGGAAAAGTCTACTCGGACATCTTGGGGAGACCGATCTGAATCTGGGGGAGGCCTGTCCTTCAGTTAGGGTAGGCTCAGCTACAGTGTAATAACAAATCTAGGTATGGCAATCACAATGCAGGAAATGCCTTCCTCGCTCATAACATGGTTTGCTGCAGGTCAGGGGAGGCAGGGGCTTAGTCCATTCAGGCTGCTACAACAAAATCCCATAGGCTGGGTGGTTTGCAAACAGCAAGTATGTATTTCCTACTGAAGGAAGAGCCAGATCATGGTGCCAGAAGATTTGGTAGTGGGGCTGGCTGTATCTTTGAAAGGTGGAAGGACCAAGGAGTTTTCTGTGTCTCTCTTATAAGGGCGATAAGGTTCTACCCTCATGACCTAATCACCTCCCAAAGGTCGCACCTCCTAATGCTATGATATCAGGCATTAGGATTCCAACAGGTGATGTAGGGAGGGGATACAGCACATTTGGAACAAAACAGAGGTTAAGGATCACAGACTCCTATTGTGTTGTAGCTCTGACATCTTCGACACTAAGGGGGACTCAGATGCAGGGGATGCAAGTTAAGTCAGTCTAACTCAGCAACTCATCACTGAGAATCTTGCATGTGGTGACCTTCAGTTCACAGACAGCCCTCATCACACTGTTGGGACCTAGACACAGAATCACGTGGACTCTTGCAAGTTACAGATGTCGGAAGCCACTTGATCAGGTTTGGGACCCAGAGGCCTGGTCTTGGTGTCTGGAGAGACGTGTGGGAGGAGGGCTTCCCTGGGCAAGGAATATGGCCTCAGAAATCTTGGGTTCATGTCATGACTTATCTCTGACTGTTTTAACTGAGACAAGTCATTTCTCTGAGCTTCTGTAAAAAAGGGCATTCTATGTACTACATGAGGTCATATGAAGACTTAAGGGAGATGATGTTTGGGAAGATGCTTTAAAAGCCATTAGACACAAGACAAATACTACTTAATATGACTCATCCTGCCTTGCTGACTCCCCCACTGGGCCAACCTCCTTCTGTTGGAAAGGCAAGGAGAACAGGTCGCTGCAGTTCCTTCCAGCTGGGTGGGGTTCTAGCTAGACAACACCCTCCCTCAGTAAGTCCTCGTAGGCCCCCCAAGTCCTGAGTCTGCCAGCCCCAAAGCCTGACGTTCATGTGTTCTCCAGATGACAGTGGAAGGGCTTGGAGAAATGCCTTCTGAAACACCCACAAAGTATGGACCCTCTCTCCCTGCCCCCATGGTACAGGGGCACAGGGATAGGATTTCTGTGGCTCACGTCCACACCCCAGAGTTAGGATTTCTCTGCATCGTGTCTTTTGTCTCCAGCTCGCTGACTGCAGTTTCTGCTGCTCATCCCTGCAGCTCAGACCCTGCCCCTCCGCCTCCACCCCCGGCACTGCCTCCAGCGCTGGGCCTGAGCTGCGGAAAGAGATCACTGAGGAGGAATGTCTCGATTTCAGCAGTTCAACAAAATCTCTTCCAACATCTGGGGGGGCACCAGCTGGGGGATCAGGGATTTGGGGCCACTCTGCTTCTGCCTTCAGTCAGTTGGGGAGCATTAGCTGAGACTTGTCTTTCTGGGTTTACATGCATAAATGCAGCTGGACACAGTGACTGTTCCTGTAATTCTGAGCTGGGGACAGGGGGTGGAAGAGAAGCAGCAGGCGGAGGCCCAGCTGGCTGAGCCGCAGGAGTGTGCTCCCCCACGGCTTCGCCAGCATCTCCCCAGCCATGCCTCCAGTCTCTCCTCCTGCCAGGACAGATGCCAGGTGGCAATCTGTTCACAGGATCATCTCAGGCAGGAGAGACCAGGCAGGGGACTGAGACCCAGTTGCCAGACTCTCCCCCAGGGACAACTTCCTTCTGTTGGAAAGGCAGTTCCTTCCAGCTGGGTGGGGTTCCAGCTAGACAACACAGTGTCATCTACTTCTAGTCCACAGGTCCCCATGATAGGACCCCTTGGTTCACCTCCCTCCTGCCCCAAAGCCCCCTTGGGGCCACATTCAAAACTGTTTCAAGAACTTACCGAGAAGCTGACATTCAAGCGCACAGGTTTTATTTCTCATATAATGTGCTCATTAATCCTTTACAGCTTAATAGCCTAGAAGTCTTCCTCTCAGGACTTTCCTGTGCCCCTGAATGGGGCAATCTGCCCTTAGGCCCCTATGGGGGGCTGTACCCAGGTCTCCTGCTAACTGGGAGCAGAGTGATCTTCTCACAGGCTCGGGTGAGAAAGGAGAGATTTGTTCCCTTTGCTGTCCCTTGCAAAACTTTCATCAAATCTGTTATGAGCGCTTTCTGCTTTAGCTCAGAATGCAATTAAAGGTGTTATTCTTTGGCATTTAACCCATTGCTGGGATGGCCTTTCACAGAGAACAAGAGCACTCGGCCTTCTGACCAGAGCACAACCAAGAGGGGTCACCTACTGAGTCCCCTGCACTCACTCGTGGATGCCTAGGGCTGCAGGAAGGGGGCAGCCACCTCTGTTCTGCTGGGAAGCTTTGGAAAAAATCACAGGAGCAAGTTTCTCTGCTCGGGGGTTAGACCACTGTCCACCATACCCAGCCTCTTTGGATTGTCCCTGGGGTCCCTCCTTTTTCTTCCAGCTCCTCACCAGTGCTGCCCCCTGAATACAAGGCCACTTGTGCTGGCCTGCCCACATCTGTGAAGGGGCAGGCTCTCTCCACCAAGGGAGACTTCCAAAATGGACTTCCAGAATGGCACCTATTCAGCCTTCCTTACAATCCCAGAGAAATAAGCCAGGGTGGGGAGGGCTTATTTGAGAAGGCGGCAAACAGAAACAGGCCCTGAACTCTTCACCGCCCCCAAATACTGGGTTCCAGCCCCAGGAGCCTTCCCCAGGTTCCTGGGGCCACCTTGATACTCTAGCTCAGCCTGGCACCAGATTAACTAGGGCAGTGTAGTTCAGGGGTGCCTTCAGAACACCCCAGCCCTCCCCCTCCTCCACTTCCTTCCCTCTCACTCTCACACCTCTCCCTCCCTCTAGCGTCCTGGGCTCTATTACTCCTCCTGGAGAAGGGGCTCTCGGTCCCCTTCCTGGACCCTCTCGTCCTCCTCCTTCTCCATGCAGCCCACTGTAGCAGCCAACCCAGCACCCACACCTCCCCCGACCACGGCGGCCCCTGTGGCCCCCACCGCGGCACCAGCTGCCACCATCCCAGCCTCTGCAGCCAGCGCCGCCGCGGCCATGCCCGCACCCACCACACCACCGGCCAGGCCCATGAGCCCGGCCCCCACGGCACCCCCCACAGCAGCCAGGTGGCCGCAGAAGCGCATGGTGTAGGAGTCCATGAAGACCTTGGCCTCGGCCTGCAGCTCAGCCTCAAGGGCCTCTAAGGTCTGCTCTCTCCCCTTGCACAGCAGTGCCGCGCCATGGCGAGCCAGGATGGCATCTTTCTGGGTGGAAAGCAGGTTCCGCATGGTGTCAGGCAAGACCCGGAGTGCAGAGAATATGCGCTTGGTGGCCACATCCTGTGACAGAGGAGAAACAAGCTCCCTGACTAGAGCCCGGAGCCTTCCCTCTGGGCGCTTGGCCTCCTCACCCGCTCACCTGCTGCCGCACGTACTCCTCAAACTCCTTCTTGGCAGCTTCCACAGTCCTCAGGTCGTGCAGCTGGGCCGCCATCTGTCCATGGGAAAACCCAGGCTGCCTCCCTCCTTCCTCCTGGGCCTGGTGCTCCTGTTTCTTTGTCTCCATCCCAGGGAAAAAACCAACCCGCCTCCCTCCCAGCCCCCTGGATCCTCCCAGGGAGCTCCGTACCTCCTCCGGAGAGGCGAAACCGGGCCCGGTCCTCCCCATCCAGCCCGAGAGGTTCTGCAGGGACATTGTGGGAAGGAGTCACAGGGGGCAGGGCTCAGCCAGGCTCTCAGGGCTTCCCCGGGCCAGCTGGTTTCCCCACCTTGATCTCCTGAGCTAACTGCTGCCCTGTGAGCAGGCGTCTGTCCCCCCTGGCTGCGGGACGCCCCTCACTCCAGTAACCCTGGCAGCGGCTCTTGGCATACTGGGGGGCTGCACTCAGCACATCCGCGATGTAGGCATGAAGATGGCGAAAATCATCTGTGTCTGAGGAAGAGATTCCTCATGCTGAGGAGGCCAGGGGTTGAG
Organism: Scalopus aquaticus; assembly: GCA_004024925.1. NCBI lineage: Eukaryota > Metazoa > Chordata > Mammalia > Eulipotyphla > Talpidae > Scalopus > Scalopus aquaticus. Next base: position 61,489 of record PVIJ01000496.1, read on the forward strand.
CAGGACCGGGCTTTGGGAGGAGAAAGGGTGTCAGAGGTTGGGAGAAGCTGGCCACAGCACGGGGGCTCCGGTCGCTGGGGCCAAGCGGGGTGCCTTTGCCCCTGGGGACTCACCGCCCAGGCTCCCAGGGCTCTTGCTGGCCCACCGCCGCCCGGGAGCCGGCAGGAGGTAGCAGCGGGCTCGCTTCCCTTGGAGCAGCTCCTGAACCTTGGGGTATTTGCTGGAGGATTTCTGAGACATGCATGGGGGAGAACTCTGAGCCTGATGACCCAGCCGCCCATCCTTAGCCACCTACAGGACCCCCAGGTTCTCCGCCCACCCGCTCCCCATCCCTGTACCCTGCACCACTCACCTGGATGATGTCACCCATGTGCCCCTGCCCTGCCTTGCTAGCGGGGGATGAGTCACGAACTAAGAGATCCAGGTGCTGGAAAAGAAGGGATCCTGACACCAGCAACCAGGGGTGTTGGGGTCTGGGGATGACAAGTCCAGAAACCATGTCTCACCTGGATTGGTACCATCCCATAATGCCTGCCCATCACCTCAGCCACGTGCACAAACATCTGGAGGCAGAGCACAGAGGGTCACAGATGGGCCACTCCAAGGGCAGTGCCTCTCCACGCCCCTCCCCACTCTCCCCATGTAGGAACCACGCTCCCAGCTCCAGATCTGTCGCTCCACAAAACAGGCATCTTGTGCCTCACATGCCTCCATCAAACCCACCACTCAGCTCCAGGTCATGAAATCCTAGGCCAGAACTGGAAGGCACCTGAATCCAGCTGGTCCAGGCCCCTGGCCTTATGGTCAGGGCGGGCAGGGGGTGGCACCCCCAAGATCAGATGTCTCCTCACCTCCAGGTATTCCAGGTCCGTGTCCTTTAGCTCCTGGGAGGTGTTGAGGATCTGCAACCAAGGCGAAAAACAAGGTCGAAGAGGGTTTGTGCGGGCAAAGAGATGCTGGGTGGACCCTGGCGAGGCAAGGGCTGCAGGCTGTCTGTGGGGTCTGGTCGGGGCCGCCAGCAGGGCCCCCACAGCAGCTGGCCTGGTGTGAGTGGGCCCTGCACACCTCCAGCTGCTCCCAGGGGCCTTCCACCCACCTTTAGAACAAACCATGTCCCCACCTTCGTTGACGGAGGACAGCTCCCCTTGGCAGGGGTGCCCCCAGAAACTGTGGGGACCTCCGGCACTAAGGTCTGTGAGATAGGGCAACTGTTCCTATGGGACTCCTCAGCCCCAAGGGCCACTCACCTGGTAGGAGCTCAGCATCATACTGAGAGCACAGAGCTTGGTCCTGGTTTCCCTGCTCAGCTCAGGGCTCATGGCGTCCCCGGTGTCCACCAGGAACACGGCCACCTGCGCAGGGGGCAGAGGGCACGCCAAAGGGTCAGCTGCCTTGGGTCCCCAGTGCTTCCCCGACCCTCTCTGCCCACCCCAAAGCTTTCTTCTCCATCCCCCCTCATTGTCCCTCTCTGCACTCTCTATCTACCCCTCCCTGACCCATTCTTGGCTCCTCTGCTCTATCTCCCCTCACCTTCCTCCCCTCCTTCCCCAGCAGGAAAGGGTGGCTCCACATCCAGATGCCCCTGCTGAGGCTGTTGGCACCCCATCTGAACCCCTGCAGGTCCTCCCCTCCTCTGGCCCAGGCACCCTCACCAGATTCCTGCAGGGCAGAAAGAGAGAGCATTCATTGGTCCAGCCAGCCACTCCTCCCCTCCCAAATCCAGGCTGGGACCCCTACCCTGCACCCACCACCCCACCACCCTGTCTCAGTCTCACCCTCACCATGCCTGGCAGACCCCGGAGCAACTGGTTGAGGAGGAAGGTCTTCCCTGAGTGCTGTTCCCCCAGAACAGCAAGGAGGCAGACAGGGGTGTCCCTGGCCAGGGGGTGCTTGAGGCAGCGGTTGATGGCCCCCATCCTCAGGATGAGGCCCCCGGAGGCATTGATTCGCACGAGGAGCAGTGGTTCTGCCCTCACAGCACAGGTCTCCTGTGTCAGGAGAAAGAGGGGTTCTCTGGGCTTCCAGAGTATGGGAGTTGTGGGCCCCAAGTCTGGAGTGCATCCAGCCGTGACCTCCACCCCCATCCCGCTATCACAGAATGGCACAGCACCCGCCTCTGGAACTGGACCCAGTACCCTGAGAGGAGGCCCCCACCTGCAGCACAGGGGGCAGCGGTCTCTGCGGCAGCAGCTTCATCTTCTCCCCCAGACTCCGGAGCCCCTTCTTCTGCTTGCAGATCTTCCGGCACTCAGGGCAGCAGGGCAGCTCGCAGCCCAGGATGCGGTGTGTGCTGAAGCACCGAGCGCAGAAGTCATGGCCGCAGTCCAGCGAGATGGGTTCCCGCAGCCGCTCCAGGCAGATGGAGCAGGCGGGAAGCTCCCGGGGCGCCGTGGGCCGGGACCCCAGGCCCAGCTCCAACTTTGGGAATGGCGTGTGGGACCTGGGGACAGAGTGAGCCATTGGAGAGCACCTCATTGGGGGCAGAGTGATACAGGTCAGGCATCGGGGGTGGGTATAAGCTGTTCCCAGGGAGGCCAAGCTCTGCCATTCCTCACTGACTTGCACCCCAGAACCTGCAGAACCACAGTGGGGCAGCGAGCAGTGATAAGAGAGAGCCCAAGAGGGAGAACCCCTGGAAGGAGCCCTGGATCGGCCACAGTGCAGTCATACAACACAGACAAGCTCTTGCCCTGGTCTGAATTCCCTAATTGCCCAAGTGTAAATGTTGGCAGACCTGTGTCATGGGGCCATTGGGGTGGTCACTCTGCCCAGTGCCTGGCACAAATGCCAAAAGACCCTTTCCCACAGCCTTCTGCTGCAAGGGCTCCCTAAAGGAATTACTGACTTCTGCAGGACCCCTGAAGGAGCGATCCCCTCTACAACCTCCCTGCAGCAGCTTAAACACGCTCATGCTGTGGGGAAGGAGAAGGCAGGAGCCTCCTGGTGGTGGGGCAGATGGCGCTGGCTCTTAGACGCTTCCCTCTGCTCTCCTGCTCCAAGCTGGAGTCCCTCCCTCCACGGAATCAGCCTGGAGCTCCCTCCCTGGACAGCCCTTCAGCTCCGGGCCACCGGCTTCAGAGTTTCTGGCCAGCCGACTGACCCACCGCACCAATCCCGAGGGCAAGCCTGCCACTTACCAACTGTTGCTGCTGTTTCCCATGAATCTCCGTTTTCTCTCCTTAGAAGAGAAAATTAGGGGGGAGATTTAAAGAAAAAAAAAGGAAGGGTATTTAGAAGAGAATCCAGACTCCTCTCGTCATTATGGGTTCCATGGCCCCTCATGCTCCCTCCTCAGACCCACTCCCCCCCCCCCAGATAGCCCCTCCCCCCACCACCCGCCTTCCTGGATCTCAGGACTAAAGACTTGCCTGTTTGCCAAGCCGGTGACAGAAGGAAATGACTGACAAGGCTGACCTCGGCATGAGCAGCTGGGGTGGGGGACAGGGTCCCAAAGCAGAGAGCCTTGGCCCAAGAGACCTGCGGTGGCTTACGGATGGCTTTTCTGCTGGAACAGCGGCAGGTGGAGGGTGGGGTAGAGGATGGTCTCCCCAGAGGAGCTGACCCTGTCAGAGCTGGAAAATAAATGTGACAGTCAGAAAGAGAGAGCTGCCTCCAGACTCACCCAGGGGGAGGAGACAGGACTGCGGGAACCGAGGCTCAGGAGGAGGGAGGGATGGAGCCAGGCTCAGAATCTCTGGCAGAGGCTGGGATGCAGGCAGGCTGAGGTGGTGAGTCGCCATGGAGACGGAGGGAAAGATAAGGACAGGGAGGGGGAGGGGGAATGGAGAGAGAAGCATATGGGTGCACCCGCAAAGATGGCACCGTGGGCAGGAACTGTCCCTGCTGGCCCAATTGTTGTCCTTCCAGGGCCACCAGGCAGGCAGATGAGTGGGAAAAGGGAGAGAGCACGAGACAGAGAGCCTCCCCCCATTCATTGAATGAATATTTACAGAGCACCTACTGGGAGGTGGGGTGGCTAATGCTACCAGACTGCATGGGGCACCCCTTCTCCATGATTACTTCAAGTCCCAGAACCCATGAGCCCCTCCCCTTCCCATTCCCTTCCCCCCTCCTCCAGCTTCTCTGACTTTGGCTCCCCCTGCCAATGGCTTTTACCCTACCTCAGGCTTGTGACAGTCACCTCTGGACCTTCTAACTGCCCCGTGACTGGGCTCCCCATTAGGTCCCAGAGCTCCGCCAGCATAAACTCCCAGGCACAGCTGACCCCACGCTGCTCAAACACCTCTCACGGCTCCTCAGGACCATCAGCTCCACCGGCCTGGTCTGCATGCACTAGCCTCACCTTCCTCCCCAACCCCCCTCTCCCCACCCTCCCCTGCCTCTACATGATGCTCCAGTGTTCCCTCTGCCTGCAGTGGGGCTCTGCTCATGCCTCCTGAGAGACCCCGAGGGCCCAGCTCATGTGCCACCCCTCCTTGGAGCCTCCCAGCCTTACCCTCAGGATCTGCTGGCAGGATCTGCCCTCAAGTGGCTCGTGGCTCACGGTGGGCTCCAGGTGGCCCCGGCTCCAGAGCCATGCTGATTCTGGCCCTGCCCCAGGTGACAATGTTGGACAGGGATCCTGGTCGCATGTCCTCCCCTCTCCAAGCTCTGAGGCTACAGTCCCATACATAAGTCATTTGTCCAGACAGAGCTGTTTTTAAACCCTAGGTGCTACGTAGGGGGCAGAGGGGTGGTGGACATGCCGTTGTCGTATCCTGGAGAAGTTCAGTTGAGACTTTGAACTTCTCAGCAGGCAGGGACGCCCCTGCATGTGGGATTTTTGCATGTGTGCACCCTGGTCCTTTGCACGAAGGGCCTCTGTTTGTGGGACTGAATCAAGCCAGAGAAACAGCACAGTGCCCTCGAAGCACCTCCCCCCATTTTGGCAGCAAAGCCTCTCAGGAGAAGGTGGCCTGAATGGCATCTTCTGTTCTCCTTAGCCACAGAGTAGGGTTTTTTCAAATCAAGCATCCTTGACTACCTCAGAGAGAGATGCAGGTGAGACAGCAAGCCCTGGACTCAGCGGAAGCACTGCACTCGCCTTTGTGCCAGCAGGAGATGCTGGTCAATTACTAAGCTCTGGGGGCCTGTTTTTGTCCTTTTTTTTTTTTTTTAATTTTTGAGTAGAAGAACTGGGGTGCAGGGCCAGAGGTGTAAGGGGTGAGAGGATTCACCAGAGACAGAGTGGGGAGCAGAACAGGCAGATCCACTGAAATACATTGCTGAGGGGAGCAGCAGGAGAGACAGGAGAGGTCTGCTGCACCACATGTGGGTCAGCTGCCTGGCCTGGTATTGAACTCAGGCCATAGTGGTGATATCCCTGAGACTTAACCCCTGCGCCACCAGGGGGCCTCAGGGGCCTGTTTATTTACCACCAGGCAGAGTTGTAGGAAAGCAGGTAGAGTGTTCAGTCTTCCTGAGCCACAGTCCTACGCACCTGGCCCTTGAGGTGCCCCTGGGGATGGAAGACCCTTTGCTTCCAAAGTCCCCTCTGGGGGGTACATGGAGCAACTAATGGTGAGGACATGGGCGAGATAAGCGTGAGTACCCAGACTTGGGGGTGGCAGGGCACAAGTGAAGAGCAAACCAGAAGGGGACCCCAAGACCCGTTGAAGGGAACTTCAATACAAAAGGCCTGTGCGTGTGGGACCTGTGAGTCAAAGGAAGGGACTCAGCTTCATCAGTCCCAGGCAGGCCCCCGGCAGAGACACGTGTCATAGAAGCATAATGCACAGAGACGGCTAGGTCATTTGCAGACTTGGTGCAAAATGAAATTGCAGAGCCTTTACCAGGGGCGGGAAGGTCAATCCCCTCTGGCCACGGGCCCACCACTTCCGCCATGGCCAACAGGTTACCCAAAGGATGCAAGCGTTGCACTGGGGTGTGCCCAGCAACTAGACTGACACTGAGCTGAGTTTCAGTCCCAGGAGGGAACAGCTGCCGCTCAACTGTCCCACCCCAAGAGGTCAGGGGCCAACCTGGTTGTCCCCAATTCTTGAGTCCATGTTCAGGCTTCTGGATGGTGGGGGTGCCATGAGGTGGGACTGGACAGCAAGAACCCATCCTGGGAAGGCAGTGTGAGGTTGTGCTCCCAGGAGCTCAGGAGCAAAAGAGGGGGGCGGAGTGGGAGTCATACCCTGGAGGAGTTGTGTTGAATGGGAGCTCAAGACCCAGCACGTACCCCACTTCCCAAACAGACTTCTCTTACCATACACAAATTGAAAGCTGAAACTAGTAAGAGGCTCCAGATGGTGACCGCAGAGCACGGACGCGGGCACAGCGCCCATCTGAGGGCTGGCCCTGAGCACTGGCCCACTCCCACAACTGGCCCTGGTCACTGGTTGTGGGAGACAACAGATGAGAAGGGCAGGGCTGGAGGCTGTGCGGTGGAGAGCACACCCTACCCCGGGGAGCCTGAGAGAGGTCACTTACGAGAGCCACTCTGGGGGCTGGCCGTGCAGAAGTGCAGGTGGGAGAAATGCTGTGCGCCTCAGGCTGAGCACTCCAGCTCATGGAGAAGGCCCAGACCTTGCTTTTTTGCTCTCAGAAGGCCTTGCTGGTATCTGGGCCTGTGAGCACTTATGCAGTTTCTGAGGATGCTTGAAACCTGACAGGGAAATGAGCGTCTCTACACTACAGAGAGAAAATTTCAAAATCAGAGTTAGTGCCTGTGCCGTTCAGTGTCTGCCGTCCCTCGCAGCTTATCAGCTGGGAAATGCCACTCACATCACTGTCTGTGGAGTCAGATTCAAGTCCCATGGGTCCACATACTCAGCATGTGTTTATAGGGCACCTACTAAGAGCTGAGCACTGAGTTAGGGTCTGGGAAGCCAGTGGTGCCCAAAACAGTGTGTTCATACACAATAGCAAATAATTTGTCCTCATCAAAATGCGAATTTAAGCAAATCTTTTTCAAAATATTCATGGCAAAAAGATTCAGTTCTGCGTGGATATGGGTAACATTCGTTTTGACATGTTTACTCTGATGTGCAGGGAAGATTCCAGAAGGTCTAAGGGCAGGGCCTGCAGTTCAGCCTGGCAAAGGAAGGAGGCCTGCCAAAGTAGGCCCAGGACCTGTTCTGCCTAGAGTGAGGACACCACATACGTGCCCCACGGCGCCTGCCCATTCAGGGACAGGGAAGACTCGGTGGGGCAGGCCTGGCCTTGCCAGGTAGACAGGAGAGTGTGCAGAGGACCTGGTGAGAGGGTGGTTCTGGGTTCCTGGATCTTGGGCTCTGGGGAGGTGGTAAACTACAGGCCCTAGAGGTATCATTTCTTTTCATATCATATCATTTCTCCCGTTTGTCCATTCAGTCACTCAAATAACACCAACGGGGTGTGTGAGACACTGGAGTGCAGCCATAGACAGCAGACAACAGCACTGTCTTCAGGAGCTTATAGAGCCTCTGGGAACTAGGACCAGGGAGGCCCAGGACCCAGGTTAGATGCACCCTCGCCTCGCTGTGTGGCCTCTGGTGGGAGCCCAGCTGCCACCCATTGGCCAACCATTTGGTGTTGCTTCTTCACCGATGGCCATGACTTGTGGTGTTTGGGTATAAAGGGACCCAGAGAGCGGCCCTGTGTAGCCCACCTGCCCACAGTCAGTGGACAGAGGACCCATCCTGAACAGGAGGCCGGAAGGCCTGGCAAGGCCGGCCAGGTACAGTGCTGAGGCAAGGTCTAGCACCCGCCACTCAGCCTTCTGGCCCAAATCCCCCCTCTGTCTCTAGGTCCTGAAGCCAGAAGTTTCCAGTGCCTGCTTCCCCTCTGGCTCCTTGGTGCCCAGCACACTGCCTCCTGACCTCTGGCAACCCATCCAGTCATTTCTCCTGACACTTATCCACCCAAGCATCAGTTCGTCATCCACTTATGTTGCAAATATTTGTTGAGCACTAGGCGTCATGTTAGACCTGGGTCTAACCCTCAGGGTCCTCCCAGTCTGGTGGGAAAGAGAGGAAGGTCACTGGACACCTGTCCAATTATCACTCGGTGGTAATCTCTGGTGACAGTGAATGAAGGATGGGGATGGAGGACCAAGCAAAGGCACCTCCCTCAGATCTGACAGCTGGGAAGCAGTACTCAGCTAAGCCTAAAGGATCAATACAAGTTGGCCAACAAAGGAGTGGGGCTGGGCAGGCATTTCTGGCAGAGAGACCACACATGCAAAGACCAAGAGGTGCAAGATAAAGAGCCTGAAGGGCATGTGGCTTGTGAAAAGAGAAGAGGCAAGGGGAGCAGAGAGCAGGATGTGCTCCCCAGGCCCAGTGGCCCTCCTTGCCAGGCTCAAGCAGCTGGGTATGAAGGACGAGGCTCTTCCAGGCAAAGGAGGAGCTGGCCTTGCAGAGCAGGATGAGAGCCAACCCCAGAGGCAGCAGTGTTGGAGGTAGTGCGGGCTCCTCCAGCAGCTGCCTTATGTGGCTGGCATCTTTTAATAGCAAATAAAGGTCAAGATAAGGCCAAGTGTGGTGTGGAATAAGGTCAAATGTGTGTGGAATTCCTGCTTTTGTGGGGAGAAAGCAAGGTTTGACTTCCCGGGCGGTCCCTCCCTCGGGCCTTCTGTCCCCTCTTGCCTCAGGCAGCCCAGCCCTGCCCTAGACCGGCCCTAACGCTGAAGGGCCTGTCCCACACTGCGGCCCATATGCCTGAACCCTGGTGACTGGGGAGAGCTGCTGTCAGCAGTCAGGCTCCCGACAAATGAAGCCATGTGTCCCATCCACAGTGGCCGTGGTTATTAGAGTTCAGAACTGGGGTGAACTGAGGCCAGCCCCCAAACCCTGTGGCTGGGAGGAGACAGGTCAGATGGTAGAGGGGCCAGACCCACATGTGGCTGCTCGTGACCATGGCCCTTTACCTGGCTCCTCCCAAATCCTACTTGGCAGCTTCCAGGGACTTCCCGTTGCTGTCAAAGTCGGCAGCTAGAGGAAAGGCCAGGCTCCTCAGCTTCCCCTTCAAAGTTCCCCACCATCAGCTCGGTCCCAGGCTTCCTAAAATAATGATTCATAATAATGAAACAGCCATTCCACATTTGCACAGCATTTTAAGCTCCGTAATGTGTTGCCACATGAGCTTTTGACAGCAGTGACTACTAGTCCCATTCTTTGAACAGGGAAACTGAGGCTTGGAAAGTTGAGGAGACTTAGCAACAGCCCTGGAAGGAAGAATCAGACATCCCAACTCTTGGTCTGTATGCCCTTCACTGCCCCCACTTTGTGTTTTACCAAAGTCAGAGTGTCCCCCAACTATCCCACCTCCACATCTTTGCCCCTCAAGCTCCCTCTGCCTGAGTGCCCTCACCATTCTCCTCCAGGTCCACACTGGCTCAGATTTCCTGGAGGGAAGCTTTCTCCCTGCTCTCTCTCAGGCCTTCAAACATTTTGGAAATGCCTCTTATGTACCCATTGGGGAACTAGATGCAGGGGCTATAAGTAACAAGATGGGGTCCCTGCCCCCAAAGAGCTCAAACAAGAAGGCAGGCTCCTGCCCCTCAGCCTGGCCAGCACTTCACAGAAACCCAGGGAGCTCAGAGGATGCCCCTCATCCGGATGCAGGGGCACCTAGGCCCACTCTTGCGAGACGAGTGGGAATTAACCTCCTCGTGAAAGGTCCTGGGGAAGGGAGACGGGGCACATTTCAGGCACAAGGAACAGCATAGCAAGGCCAGTGTGAGTGGGGCTGGAACTTAGGGTCAAGACTGGAGTCAGGCAGAGCAGAGGCCCGCAAGGAGACGAGGTTGCACAGACATAGAGGGAGTGGGCACCTGGAATGGTAGACCTGAGACCTCACTTAAGTGACAGTGGGACCCAAACCTGGTTCTAAGGGAGGCACAGAGGTCAGCTCTCTCCCTGAACAATCACTTTGTCCTCTGGAAGCCCACTGACTAGCCCTCCAACCAGTCTCTGGAGGGCATCTAGAGGGTCATCAGCGTCTTGCCATAACAACAGTGCTGTGAGGGGTGTTCCTGGTCTACCCCGCCCACCAGGGTGAATATAACTGAAGGGTGCTCACCTACAAAGCAATGATCACCACTGTTGATAGTCACCAATTTCAGCTATGGCAGTTAAAGGGTGTTTCTCACTTTTGTCTACTCAACGTTTCTAATTCACTCTGGAGTTTTTGTTATCCATCTGCCATGTTGCCAAAAACAGAAGCCTTTTTAAAAATTATTAGTAAGGGAGAAGGATCCTAAATGTCCAACTGTAAGTAAATGGCTGATGATAAAATAACTAGGCATTGTAAACCCTGAGTTACTAGGGTCGATTTGTCGTTGATGGCTGAGCACCCAGAGACTGTTCCTTGCACTGAGTCCATTTCAAATGAAAATCAGGGCTGTGATTGCTTCTCTCATGCTGCAGCCAACTCAGCCCTGGGGCTCACTCTGGCAGCATTGCCAGAGGCAGTGTAGGCAGTGGGCAGGGCAGGCAGGAACACCAGGGGCAGCACTTCACGTGGACGTGGACGTGGAGAGGAGTTGGGAGGAGAGGAGGACAGGTGGGAGGGTGGGGGGCTGCAGGCGGAGGGAGGAGCCTGCCACAGGCTGGGAGCCACTTCCCGTCTGAAAGGCTTCTGGAATATTAATAAATGAAGTCAAGCCAAAACGGGGTGATAGAAGCCGAGGCCTATTTTTTTTAGTTTACAATGGATGCTATTAACAACAAAGAATTCCTTTTGGTGATGGAAACTAAAGTCTAAATTCGAGGCCCGTGGAATTGTCCTGGAGTGAGCCCTGTATCCGTTTTGCCTGGGATGCTACCACAAATTCCCGCAGACCGGGGTCTTCCCCCACAGAAACTTACCCTCTCAAGGCTGCAGTCCAAGTGTCTGCAAGGTTGTTTCTTCTGGCCTCTCTCTGGGGCTCACAGTGGCTCTCTCCCCAGCCCTGCATGGTCTCGCCTCTGCAGTGTCTGGGTCCTAGTCCCCAATTCTTATAAGGACCCCAGTCACAATGGATTAGAGCCAACCCTGAGGACTAGTTTTAATTTAATCACCGTGTTGGGGCAGGAAAACACCAGGAGCAAGTTCTCTATATGAGAGCTGCGCAGACGGGTCTGAAGGAAGAGGAGTTCTGGAGGCCTCAGTGGCTTTTTAGGCTTTTAATGGTCTCTTGTAGAGAGGCAACCAGGTACAGGGCAGGAAACGGGGCCAGGGGGCCAGAGGGCCAGAGGCTGGCAGGCCTCCCAGTCCCCGGCAATCTTCACTCTCTGGCGGCGTCTTGTGGTCTCTCTACTGCACCCCAAACGGTCCTCTGCTCCACGCTCTGGTCTCTGCTTATTTTGCTGCTGCTGCTGCTGCTGCTGCTGCTGTTTCTTCTACTTACAAGCCCAGTCTCTGGCTCAGGTGTGCCCGCTCACGCAGGCCTATACTCTTCTTCAGGTGCCTGCCATGAGGCATGCGTGTAGGCCTGCAGAAGTCCATCATGGAGGGGAGGGAGGAAAAACCTGATAGCTCTTGTTTACCCTACACACCTCTTCAAAGACCTTCTCTCCATTACAGTCCCATTTTGAGGTACTAGGCTTAGGACTTCAACATGGGGATTTTGAGGGGACAGTGCAATCCACAGCAGACTCCAAGTGGACACCTAGTATTTAAATGTAGACAAGGTGAAGAGAGAAGTGGCCAGAAAGGTCCAGCTATCAGGCTAAGAAAATGAGATTCTGTGCCCTAAAAATAAAAGGGGGTGATGGGAAAGAAGAGTGGAGTTTTCAGTAGAATGCTTGGGCCCTCACTCTAGCGGTGTGAGGAGCCCCATCGGCCAGCTGGCCAGTGCTGACCAGACCAGTCCCAATGGAGGGACACTGGGCAGCGCCAAGGCTTTGCCATCAAACAGGCCTCAGCTCCAATAGGTTCCCACTAGCTCCAGGCCCAGTCCCAAACTCAACAGCCCTTACCCAAACTCAACTTCCTTAGCAGTAAAACAGGAGATAATAATTACTCGTGGGCAGGGTCATTGCAGAGAGCCCAACCTGCAGGCTGTGCTTAATAATTGCTGGCTGTTAATCTCGAGGCAAACCTGGTGCACCCACAGCCCTGGGACCAGACCTCCTCATGCACCATCCCTGCCTTAGATCCCAAGCCTCCCTCCCCCGAGACCTCATCCACTCTTGTCAAATAAAAAACCAAGACAGAGTCCTACAAAGCAGGCCCGTAGGGAGTAGACGTGAGGCAGCCCAACAGCTAAGTACCACTTTCAGTTCATTTATTTCATTGATAATAATGATCACACATATGATTGGGCTCCTGATATTTGCTGAGCCCTTTATACAGCAGAATCTCTCTCTCTCTCTGCCTTCCTCCAAAGGTAGGAATATTGACTCCATTTTACAGATGAGGAACCTGAGGGCTGGGCAGAGCAAGGCGGCTGCAGCAGTCACGCCCTTAGCAGTCCACATGAAGCCTATTTTTGATGAAATGAATGCCAAGTACTGTGAAGCAGGTAAAATAACAGGAAATTAACAAGCAACTCCAGAGGTCAGGAAGGAGAGTATCCAAAGACTGGAATTTGCTTCTGTTTTCTGACAATGAATCTGGAAGCAGCAGCTAGAGCAGGAGAGCCGCACACCACACCCGTCGGCCAACATGCACACAGCAGACGGCCCAGGCTGCTAGGTCCCCATGGACGTCCAGATGCCAAAGAGGAGGAACATGGCCAGCCAAGAGACCCGAGCAGACTTGGTAGTGATCCACAGAGCCCAGGCCGCCCCACCCGGCACCCACAGCAGGAAAAGATGACCACAGGCCTGAGAACCCTTGGGCCACCACCCCCTCCATGCCTCCCAGGGGCCCACCCTCTACCCCAGAGACAATTGGATTTTTTTTAAAAGCATATGTCCTCACACTTTATTTTTCTATTTATTTATTTATTTTTGCATAGAAGAATTGGGGTGCGAGGAGTGAGAGGACTCACCAGAGACAGAGCGCGGAGTGGAACAGGCAGACTGACTGAAGTACACTGCTGAGGGGAGCAGCGGGTGAGGCAGGAGAGGTCTGCTGTGCCATGTGGGAAGCTCCTTGGCCGGGGATCAAACTCTGGTCCTAGTGGTGAAAGCACTGAGACTTAACCTCTAGGCCAGTAGGGAGGGCCCCAGTTGGATTTTTTAATATATAAATGAAAATGTGTCCCTCCCAGGGCCATCTGGGTGGTGGTGCCCCCCGCATCTGGGCCCCCCACACTGCGTGTAAGTTATGCCTCATATAACTTTTTAAGGGACTTCATCTGCTGGAAGATAGAATAGATGCACTTTTTATGATTCCTGCGGAGCACAACTAAAAACCTTGAAGATATAAAGCAAGGTTCTGGAAGGTGGAGGGAAGAAGCAGACAGGCTGAGGGCCCAGGGATCGGTGGAACAACAGCGATGAGTTCCCTGAACTTTCTCTTTGTCTCATCATCCCAGGTTGGGGGCTAGGGAAGCAGAGGAACCTTGTTACTTGGATGAAAAGACAAGTCATGGAATGGGAGAAAATATTTGCAAGCAAAATATCTGACAAAGGATTACTATCTAGGGTATACAAAGATCTCTCAAAACTTAGCAGTGAAAAGCAAACCTTTTAATTACAGCATAGGCAAAAGATGGGAACAGCCTTTGGGTGAAGAAGCGAGACGTGTTGCAAATAAGCACATGAAAAGATCCTCAACGTCTTTAGCCACAAGGGAAACTCAAATTAAAAATCACAATTACATAGGGCCTCCCTGGTGGCGCGGCGGTTGAGCGCTGCGCTGTGGGAGCTGTCGGCAGCAGAGGTCCGGGTTCGACGCCGGGCCAGGGAGATTCCCACGTGGTATGGCAGACCTCTCCTGCCTCGCCTGCTGCTCTCCTCAGCAGTGTGTTTCTGATCTGCCTGTTCTGCTCCTCACTCTGCCTCTGGTGGATCCTCTCACCGCCCCACGCCTCTGGCCTGTACCCCAGCTTGTATGTATAAATAAATCTAAAAAAAAAAAATCACAATTACATACTTGTCAGAATGGCTCAATTTAGAAGTAATAACCTTACCAAATACTGGTGAGGATGTGGAGAGACAGATCACGTATGCATTGTCGGAGGGAAGGTAAGATGGTCCAGTGCTCTGCAGAACAGTTTAGCAATTCTTAAAAAACAAAACATGCAATTACCATACAGCCCAGAGACGGCACTCCTGGCCACGTATCCTAGAGAAATAAAGAATGATGTTGACAAAAAAAAAAAATCTATACACAGATGTTTATAGCCACATTAGGTAAAATAACCCCAAACTGGAAACAACCCAGATATCCTTCAACGGGAGATGGCGAAACAAAGGGGAATATCCACCCTAGAGAGCACCGCTCAGCAATAAAGGGGAATGAACTAGCCGTACACACAGTGGCCCCAGGCCTCGCTGGAGAAGGATGCTGAATTGAAATAAAAGTCAATCTTTAAGGTTTTGTGTGATAGGATTCCATGTACATGGCACTCTTGGAATGACAAAGTTGTGGTAGTGGAGAGAGACTGGTGGTTGCCAGCAATGGAGGAAGTGGCAGGGAGGAGGAAGGAGCTGTGCTATAAAAGGCAGCAGGGCCCAGCAGGGACGGGATTCTTCTGCATCTTGGCATCAAGGTCACTATCCCAGCTGAAGACTGAACTCTAATTTTATAAGATGTTCCCGCTGGGGGAACCTGGGTACAAGATACATGGGGTCTCTCATACTACCACATGTGAATCCACAATTATCTTTTTTTAAAAGTCTAACTTAAAAGCAAATAAAAATGTAAAAGAAGCACGTGCCTTCTGTTTAAAAATCCCCAGCAGCTGTCTGCTGCCCTTAGGATGGGCAGCGTGAATTTCCCACGCTGCCCACAGGCTTGCTCCCTCCCTGGCCCCCTCCACTGCAGTGCTCCCTCTGCCACAAGCAGGTTGCCCCATGCTGCTTCTCAGCCACAGCAAGCACAGCCCTGAGGGCTCCCCCAGCCTAAAGTGCCACCCTGCTCCTGGGGCTGGCCCACTCTTCAGCATCCTTCAGGTCTCTAGAGTTCCATCCCTCAGGGTGACCTTCCCTGCCCCTCCAGTTGAACCCCTTTCTCTCCCAGCAGGTAGCTCCTCTGAGGTCACGCACTGGATTTTGCCCTCTGCAGCTGCTTGTGACCTTTTCGGCCTGCTGGTAAGGTGGACCACACCATGTTTATTGGTAGGACAAGAAGATAATCCCCCAGTTAAAATCCCCCCCTTAAGAAAGCACCAGAGTATGTTGAGATGCCCTCTTTGGTGGCATCAGAGTGTACCCTGAATTCCCTCTAATCAGCAAGCATTTGACTAAGAACACCAGGATGACTCTCGCGCAGAGGTGTGAGCCAGTACAACCTCAGTAGAGAGTGTGCGGCTGTCTCTCCCGAAGTGAACCACCACTTCCTGTGGCCCAGTAACCCAAGTACCTGAGAAGAGTGAGGCTTGTGTCCAGACACCAGATCCATGAACGTTCTCGGCAGCCTTCTTCACAATAAGCCAAACTGGAAGCAATCCAAAACAGAGAATGGGAAATCAAGCATTGCACATGAATGAATAAATACTATAAAGCTGCGGTTTTCAGGCATGTTGGTCTCAGGACCCCTTTGCCCTCTTCGTAATTATGAAGGACCAGCGCTCTCATTTATATGGATTATGTCAACTGACAGTTACCAGGTTAGAAATTAAATCTAACATTTAAAAAATGTATTTATCAATTTGTTTAAAACAACAATAATAAATCCATTACATGTTTACATAAATAACATAAAAATAACCATATTTCCCAATACAAAAAATAGTGAGAAGAATGGCATTAATTTTACATTTTTGCAAATCTCTTTCTTATCTGACTTAATCAGAAGCAGCTGTTTTCTCTTGTCTGCTTCTTCATTTAGTCTCTTGAGATGCCAAACTGAGTAACCTCTGGAAAACTCCACTGTGCTCTCATGAGAAAAACAGAGTCAAAAAGACAAATAATCTTTCAATATTATTGTGAAAATCATCTGATCTCTCAGACACCTTGAAAGGGTCTGGTAGATCCTCCAGAGAACCCCAGATGACACTTTGAAGACCACTATTTTTTATTGCAGAGTAATAAAAAAGAAAAGAATAAACTGCTGGATCAAGAAAAGAAACCAGATACCAAAAATAAATACTGAATTATTCCACTTACAGGAAGTTCAAGAGCACCCAAAACTAAGGTAACTGAGAGAAGTGGGAACAGAGGCTACCTCGGGCCAAGGTGAGCACACAGACTTGGAGGGACCGAGAATATTCTGTCTTGATCTAGGGCTGATGACACAGGTGTTTACCCACGTAAAAATACACCGAGTGGCAAGTTAAATTAGTGCACCCGCCTTTCCTACGTGATTGTTATACTCAGTAAAACAGAAAAACAGTAATATCAGGCTAATACACCTCGAATGTGGCTTCATCTTTATTAGAACTTTCAGGAGCTTGTAAGGATCAGAGGTCACCTTGGGGTTCCCAATCCCAGAGGGCATGTCTGCTCCCCAATAAGAGCCAAGATCATCCCCACCCAGTGATCAGGGAAGACCTGGGAGGTTGCAGGACACCCGCCTAGCAATGCTGGGTTTGGGTGGCCCAGTCCCATGGGGAACCCACAGATGGCCGGGAACACACACACCCCTCCCTCCCCCCGGGCTTGGCCTGGGCAGGGCTCTGTATTGTGCCCTCCTAGGTCTGAAGAGGGAAGGAGACATTCAAACAGGTGTGGCTTTTCAGGTCCTGGTGAGTCTCTTCTCTGACTTAAGACAACTCTTGGGAGAAAAAAGGATTCTGCCCTTAGTTCTACCTGAGGCAGGAACTGGACAGTTAGTCTTGTAACCAGATGAAGACGACTATGCCCAGGGATGGGAATACTTTGCAGCCACAGATTATAGTGACCCAGCCAAAGTCCGCTCCACACCCACAAGACCCTGAACGATCCAGCCTCACCTCCTCTTTGAGCTCTTCTACTACATTCCCTCTTTTGCCCCCTCTGCTCCAGCCACCCCACCGGCTCACTGTCTCTCAGACATAGCGGCATGCTCCACCTCAGGGCCTTTGCACATATCACATCCTTTGGTTGAGCTTTTTTTCACTCACAGATCCTCAGGGTCCCAACCCTCAGTTCCATTAGGTCTTTATTCCCGGGGCGGACCAGGTCAGCCCATGTCCCTCCGTGAAGCTCTCTGGGAGCGCAGCCACCCTCATGTGTTTATGGATTATCTACGACTGCTTTTGCACCATAGTGGCAGAGGTGAAAGTTGCAACAGAGGTTACACAGCTCACAAAGCCTAAAATATTCCACATGTGGCCCTTCACAGACAACTAGGCTGACTTTTGCTTTACTCTCATCTTGCCTTCTCACTGGGCCCGTGCTGACCTCACTGAGACCAGATTTCAGTTCCTTTCCATCAATTCCATGTGCACATTTCCTTTCCCCCTCCTAACACTCATTACCACCCAGCGAGTCAAATGCATGACCAGTGTGCCCAGCTTATTGTCTATCCCCAAATCCCAACCAGCTCCACCGGGGCAGGAGACCCCCATTGTTTTCTTCCTTGGTGTATGGCTGTGGATAGTTGTCTGGGCTCAGTAAAATGAGTGGATGGGGATATGGATCCACAGAATGATTCGTTTCATTCTGTCTCCCTAAACTTGGGCATCACAAGCTCTGCATGGGGGGCTACACCTTTCAGTGCTGTCATTCTGCTGTCTAGCTGGCGACTGATGCGTAACAGGTATTCCATAGAATTCCTGCAGGCTGGATGTGCAGGAGAATGCACTTGCCTGTGTGTGGACTTATACAGCATTAAGAATGATGAGAAAACTTGGTAGAAATAGAATTCTGTGCCCACCGTTCCCTTACATCAGTGGGAATGACACTTGGGATTTGCACCCAGGATTCCTAGACCCATGCTCTTCCGCTCTATAGATTTTTCCGAAGACCTCCAGGAGAAACTCAAGACACTTCAAATTTATGAAGCAACACCATTTTTATTCCAGCCTTGTAGTCTTCCTGTGCAATGACCCCAGGTACCCGCTCTCCCTCTTCTGCCATCCCCCTGCCGGGCCCCTGGACTGCCCCCCTTCAGCACACTGCTCCTCCCTTCTCTCCTAGCCCCAGATCCCAGGCTTCTTCCTTCAGCAGGTGCTGGCCTCCACACAGAAAGCTGCTCCTTAATGTGGCTCCATGGTCAGGCCAAGGGCCAGGGGACAAGCTCAGGGCCAGCCCCTCCCCCAAGGAGCTGACAGGCAGCGGATACAGGAAACAGAAGCTGACCAACGGGGTGTTGGGAGGTCCATCACAGAAAGTGTCCTGTGTACCCACCCAGGCCTGTGAGCTGCGCAGCCACCAGGCGCCTCGGCAGACTTCTCCGCCTGAGCCCCGCACCCTGCTGTGCAGCCTGCTGAAACTTCCCTCCTTGCGTGTGTGGCCCGCCCAACCCCTGCACACGTTCCAGGGCCCTGCTGTGCTCCTGTCCCATCGGGGTCAGGTATGTGGAGAGAGAACAATTGTGGTTCTAATTGTGGTTCTGCTACCTTTCTTTCTTTTTTTTTTTTTTAAAGATTTATTTTTATTTATACATACAGCTGGGGTACAGGCCAGAGGTGTGGAGTGGTGAGAGGCTTCACCAGAGACAGAGTGGGGAGCAGAACAGGCAGATCAGAAGTACACTGCTGAGGGGAGCAGCGGGCGAGGCAGGAGAGGTCTGCCGCGCCATGTGGGATTCTCCCTGGCTGGGCGTCGAACTCGCGTCACCGCTGCTGACAGCTCCACAGCCCAGCGCTTAACCGCTGCGCCACCAGGGAGGCCCTCTGCTACCTTTCTGAGGCTCAGTTTCCTCATTTATGAAAGGGAAGAAATTGTACCTATAACAAAAAATCATTTAGAATAAGTGTGTAAACAATCTAGGGGGGTAAATTGGGTGGATTCATCGCTCCCATTTCTTTTCTCTTTCTTCCAAAATCCACTAAAGAGACAAAAGGAAACATGAAAAAGTTGTAAATGCTCAAGTCACCCAACTCTGCAGAGCTCTGAGTTTTATTGTTGTGTGGAAACAGCAAGGCCCCTGCACCTGGGCTTTGGGACTCGGGTTTTCTTGTCCTGTGGATCAGGACACACTTCCGATGCTTCAGCCACCGGAGGCCAGCCCCACCGGGCGACAGGGCTCTGAGCGGGTTCGTGTTTCAGAGCCTCCTCCCAAACTGGAACAAATCAGCAGTGGGCATTTGAAGGAGCTTCAAACATGAGAATGACCAAGACAACAAAAAGGAGGAATTACAGACAAGGCCAGAAGCAAGAAAAATTCATTGCTTACAATTTGTAGCCTCAAAGGAGATATGCATCCACAGAACACAGCAAAGCTGCGGGGAGAGGAGGGACATTAAAAAGGAGCTAATAGACTCAACAACAAGAAAACAACCCAATTTAAAAACTGGGCTAAAGATCTGAAGAGACAGCTGACCAATGACGAGCTACAGACGGCAGATTCTCCACTGCAGGCATCACGAGAGGACCACAAATTAACACAGCAAAACTACTCACCTGCTGCTGTTGGGGGAGAAAGGACGTCTGGAACAAACTCCACAGATGTGTTTTTACGGACCACACCCCCACCTCAGACCAGAGATCCAAGGCACCAGGGACTATAAATCCCTCAATGTCATCATCACCAAAGGGAGGACTGCTGGGAAATGAGGGTGGAGTTAAGCAGCCATGTTTGATATATAACCAGACTTGTGGGCCTTTGGGGGTGGGGGGGTCTTTTGGCTATTCGCTGGGTTTTAGTGCACCATTGGGATTACAGCTCATTAGAACTGGTAGGGCACATTCACCAATTTATTCTCTTTCTTTTTCCCTTCCTTTTGTAAATATACCCTTTATTAATTCTATTTTATGTGCCTGCAGTTGAGTCTTATTATAAGTCCCTTTTAAGCACACGGGTGAGGACCCACAGTCAGACACCCCATTTTATATCAGGGCTGCCACTTAACACTACCATGGTACGAACCCCAAACACTGTCTCCCCCAACTTCTGGCCAGGATATGAGGCAACAGGAGCTCGCACTCACTGCTGGCGGGAATGCAAACTGGTCCAGTCGCTTGAGAAGACAGGTGGGCAGTTTCTTACAAAAACCCGCTCTTACCATGTGGTCCAGCAGGCATCCTCCTTAGCACTCAGCTCCATGTGGCTGTTTTATTCATACCTGCCAAGATTTAGAACCAGCCAAGAAGTCCTTTGGTAGGTAAATAGATCAAGTCCAGTGCATTCAGCAATGGATGAGTGACCAGCCATAAAAACACGCGGTAGAAACTTACATGCACACTGCTGAGTGGAAGAAGTCAGTCTAAAAAGGCTGCACACGATGTGATTCCAGTCATATGATATTCTGGAAAAGACAAAACTGTGGAGACAGTAGGAAGATTGTCACCAGAGGTTAGAAGGGAGGGTGGGAAGAATCAGTGAAACACAGAGGATTTTTAAGACCAGAAAACTAATCTACATGATATTTTAGTGGTGGCTACAAGTCATTATATGTTCATTCAAACCCACAGAACACCATGAGTGAACCCTAAGGTAAACCACGGACTCTGGGTGATAATGATGTGTCAGTGTAGTGATAAATGTCCCACTCTGATAGGGGATGTTGATAATGGGGGTGGCTACCTGGAGGACAGAGGGTATATGGGAAATCTCTGTACCGTCCCCTTCATTTTGCTTGAAACTAAAAGTGCTTTAAAACATTAATTTTTTTAAATAAAGGATAGTTGAGTTGTACAACAAGAGTAGGTGATTTTAAGACATGTAAATTATACCCAATAAAGCCTTCTAACAAGGAGGAACTTTGGAAAAGAAAATAATGTGATAGCTTATTTTTTAAGATAGCTGGAGTGTTGGACATTAAGGTTGTGCTCCAGATATTAGAATTAAAAACACACACATGGAAATAGCTGAGAAAATACAAATAAAGGGTTGTTTTGGGTGGTCCAACCTCTAGTTAGTAAAATGATCAGAAAGAAAGCAGAGAAAATGGAGGGGAAGAAAACAGGTGAAGAAGAGGTGGTAGAGAAGATTTTTCTCAGAAAGAGGACACAGCCTCTGGCATGGAAGGGCTCCCCAGAGGCCACACAATGAAGGGGTGAAGCCTCCCCTTCCCCAGAACCCCTCAGGGCAGAGACAGTGGGGACTGTTGCTTCTCAATAAAGGGCCTTTCACTACCCTTTTTCCCAACTAAGTACACGCATCTGTGTGACTGTTTAAAAAACAAAAGCCTTTCACCTGTGCATTTCCCCGTACTCTGCGGCATCCACACATCAAAATAAAAGCTGGTGCCAAGGTTGCTTCAATCCCAGTTGAAAACAGGGGACTAAAGTAGCTCAACACACTAATCCCAAAGGCCTTCAGGGGCAGGTTCAAATGTCTCAGCCTGCCATTCAACATGCTGCCCATCTCCAACCTACCTCTTCTCCAGGCCACATCCTGAGCTCCATCAACTGAACTTTCCCCCACCTACAAAAAAAGTGGGGAGACACACCAAATCCTCCCAAACTTCCTACTCGATAAAAAGGAAAATATAGGCTGCGAGGGAATGTGCCCCCACAGCCCTCCTCCCCACCCACCCTGAGAGATGTTGGTTGGGCCTGGGGCTTAGTGTCAGCCACCACTCTTCTCAAAATCCTTCTCCCCCACCCCACCCACCAACCTTGCTTTGTTTTTCATGTTGTCATCACTTCACTTTATTTTTACGTTTCCCTCTAAAGCGCCAGGAGGGCTGCTCCCTGCTGCCTATGGAGGGGTTACAGCGTGTCCAGTGTGACCCGGGGGGTGCACACTACTGACTGGATGTGTTCCCTGAAAGTCAGACACCTCAGAATGGAACACTAAATTAAAATGAGGTCACTAGGGTGGGCCTAATCCCATTTGACCTTATATTCCAATGCACCCACTGGACCCCAGCCAGGGTCACCCCAACTTTGTCCTGCCAGGGACATGCAGACCCCAGCCTCTCACAGGGTCCCAGTTTTCACGGCTGCCTTCCAAATAGTGCCCCACTCTGCGGTAATAGCAGCCTCAGGGAGGGGCCTGCTTTTGCAGCTCAGCCAGAGCTCTCCTTCTGGCGGCCCCCTCACTTGGCCTGGGTTGGGGGACACACCCTCTCCCCTCCTCAAGTGGTCGCTACTTCTAGGAGTTCCCTTTCTAATTTTCCCTGCTAAGCCTTCTCTGGCACAAGCTGAAGGTGGGTTGACAATACAGGGACCATTTGCCCATCCTTCAGAGAGGTGTGGAGCACCCATCGAGATAATGTGGGGTTCGGGTCCTTAGATGTTGGCTGACAACAGAAAATGTTCCAGCCCACAGGCTGCTGGGTTTTTAGAATAAAACCAAAGTGAGACCTTGTGTCAATCAGGGTCCTGGCAGGAAACAAAGGCAGACTCAGCTGTTTTGTTTTATTTTGTTTTTAAGAGCATTTAATGAAGAGACTATTTACTTGGGTGTGGGCATTAGGAAACCAGCTTGGGATGTTGAGGGCCCTGGGATTAGCACTGGTGGGAGGCTCACCATCGCAGGCTCAAGGGGCAAGGAGAGGAATGGGGGTGGGGCAGGACACAGCCACTGAGGTTCTAAGCAGTACAGGAGCCAGGGGGAAATGCCCCAAGCGCTCTCTCCTCCCATGTCTGGCGGGTGCCTCCCATTGGTCAAATGGAGCCAGGAGCCAGGGCCCATGGGAGCCCAGTGATGCCCTAGACACAGAACAGGGTGGAGAGTGGAATGGAGTGGCAGATGCCAAGGCGGTGGGCGTGTGCTGCAAGCAAGGACAAAGGGACGGGGGCTCCCACCTCCTGGAATCTGGCTTCTGAGTAGACAATGCCGTGGGCCTGTACAGTGAGCAGTGTCACCCGGACAAACAGTCCTCACTGCAAAACCACAGCCGAGGGTCTGTGGCCCAGAGCCCTGGAGTGGCTTCAGCTCCCACCCACCCTAATTGAGCTTTAGCCAACCTCCCAGCCCTCCTGAAGGCCTTGAATGCCTCCTGACAAAGTCAGAGTTGTGTCCTGCGGGCAGGGAAGGAAACCTGAGAGCCTCCTTCAGATCCAAGTCGGGCTCTTTCTCAGATACTGGGCAGAGCAAATCAGCCGCCAGGAGGGCTGTGCACCAAGCTCAGGCCGTGAAAGCCCAGGCCGGAGGTGGGACCAGCGTGACTAGGAGCTGCACTTCCAGAGCCCCCACCAACCAGTCATAACCTGGTCATCACTGGGGTTGGAAGCACCCCAAGGCCAGGTTTTTTGTGCGCCTCTTTCTCAGATCAATCTCTCTCAAAAGAAAGCCCAGGGCAGCGCATTTGGTCAGCTAAATGAAGGTCATATGTCTTCAACCAAATTGCGAGGAGGCCTCCAGTCAGGAGGGGAACTCCCCAAACATGGGAGGAGATTTCCCATGGTGGGCAGTGAACAAATCCGTTTCACTAACTAATGCATGTAACTTTTTCAGTGTGTTGGAATATTTCCTTCTGGCAATGTCTTCAAAGACAGATACTGACTCTTGGTTAAGAATTTCCAAATTTCTTTCCCTAAAGAGTTAAGCTAATCCCAACCACATCCAGAAAACACAGTGCCTGCTTTGCCCAACCCACATACATGAAGTTTTTAAAAAAAACGAATAGGTAAAATATGATTGATACCTCATTGCTTAATACTCCCTTTTGTTCCAATATTTGTTTATTGTATTCTGCAAAAGTCTTTGATACTTGACTCACAACATGTTTTATTGTTTGTTTTGACGACTGATTTTTCATTCTTTCACTTTTTGTAGGCTGTGCTAAAATTAGCTGGCATTTGCTGAAAGGAGAGATGTATTAGGATTAGATTCAGCTGTGTGTAACAGAATAAAACCCAAGATAGGTTTAAACAAGATAGAAATTTCTTTCTCTTCCATATCAAAGAGATCTAAAGAAAGGCAGCCTCAGACTGGCTTGAACCTGATGCACAAAAACGTAAGGGACCCAACTGCTCCCTGAACACCCCTCCACCATGACCAGATGTGCCACCCAAAGTGGCAGCTGGAGCTCCAGCCATCATGTCCAGGAGCAGGAGAGAGGGCAGAAAGAAAAGAGAACAGCTGCCTACCTTTACAAAGCTTGTGTTTATCTTGGTCAAAATTCAGGCATGTCTAAGTTATGCTGGACAATGAACCCAACTACAAGTCAGGCTTTTACTTCCCAGGACTAAGTGAAGAATGGCAGTCAAGAGGCATGAACCTTTCTCTTCCACGAAAATAAAACTTACATTGAAACAATCCATTCATGTAAGAGCAATCATGTTCGTGAAGATGATAGGGCACTCATGATGGGAGTTGTGCTTTGCATTTGCTATGTGTTACTTCATTCTTTGAAATAGGTACACCCTTTTGAAAGAGATGCTGTTACTAGCCTCATTTTAGAGAGGAGGAAACCAAGGCACGGAGACTAAGTAACTTGTCCACAGTCATCCAGTTAACAGGAAGCCAGGCTCCAGAAACTCCAGGACTTGACACGACTATGAAGAGAAGCGATCCAGAGCAGCAGCACCGAGCCCAGGAGGTGGGCTGGGCTCGCCCGGGGCTTGTGAGGAGAGGGAGCTGCTGTCTCATTTGTTCGCCCATTCAACAAGGTTCTTTCATAACACATCACATTTGCAATAAACTGTCAATGCCCGTGTTTGCCGCTTTCGGGGGCAGGTATTATACCCCCAGCAGCCAGCACAAAGGAGGTACTCTGAAGATACGTGGCTGTGAATGAACATGCCAGGTCACTGAGCACGCAGGACAGCACGCACAGACGCTGCCCAGGGAGAGGAGACTGACGGGTGGGGACGCAGGGAACAGTGCAGGCGAAGGTGGGGGGACTCCACAGTGAGAGGTCGGGGATAGCTGCATCATATTTTATTAGTCACAAGCAACAAGGGGCAAGGTCCTTAAGGTAGACTGGAGCCAGACGTAAAGTCCAAATCCAAGGTGAGATATTTAGCCTCTACCCTGAGTCAGTAGGCAGTAGTAGCCACCGCAGGCTTTGAGCAGGTGATGACTGTCAGCGTAGCCATCTAGAAAGGTTGTCCTGGTCAGCCTATACAGAGGGTGGACAGGAGGGGGGAGAGACCAGCAGCAGGGAGCCCCATAAAGAGACTGGAACAATGAGCACCCTGGTGAGGGGCCTCTGGGAGTCTGGGACTTGAGGGGAGAAAGGAGCTACGTCTCAGGGATGCTTGGGAGGCAGAGAGAGCAAGACATCTGCTCAATGGGGGCAAGAAATAAATAGGTGGGCTTTCAGGGCTGCAGAACGGAAACACTGAGAAGGGCTTGGGGGGAGTCTGAGGCGGGTGGGAACTGAAGTGAAGGGTTTGGAAGAAGGGAGAGGTGAGGTGAGGAAAAACAGAAGAGGCCCTATGCGAGGGTGTGTGAGCCAGAAAAATGGGCCAGGGAAGTCTTTGAGGGGGGGAGGAAAGGGCCTAAGTGAGGGGGGCCGTGAGGGGGCTGGAGAGGGGCCCTGGCTGGAGCTGGGGCAGACAGCAGCTGGACGCCTGCAGGCTGTGCTCATGGCTCAGCAATGTCCTGGCCCTGCCAGGAGACTGTTTGGCCCCCACTGCCCCTGTCCCCTGCAGCCTATCAGGCTCCCACATCAGGAACTCTGAAGCTGTTCCCCAGTTGTCTGCTCCCCCAGAATGGGCCTCCCTGCCTCAGAACCCAGACATACCTACACCACCACCCCTCAGCCTTCCCCCATGGCTGATGAAACACAGGCCAGAGAAGGAGGGAGAGAAAATAAACAGACATCTGCAGGGGGGCAATCAGGAAGCAGGGAATGGGTTGGGGGTGCCAGGGGGCCCACAAGTCTAGAGGGTGTTGTTGGAGGGGATCCAAGGGGCAGTGTGAGCCAGCGGGGAGTTAATGTCTGCAGAGCTTTGCCCCTGACAGGCCTAATGAGACACAGGTGGCCCCCTGGCGCAGGCCCCACTCCCCCAGCCTTACTGATGGGGTAAGGCGATGCTGGTTTTACGGCTGGGGAGGTGGAGTAGGGGCTCTGCAGTTACAGGGGGTGGGGCCTGGGTGCTGGCCGGGGCCCAGCGCATAACTCTGGGCGGTTGCAGTCTGGGGCGCAGTCTGGGGCAGCAGACACCCAGCAGCTCAGCTGAACTGACAGCATGAAGGTACCGGGCCTGGGCCAGGGGACTCGGCACTGGGGAACCGCGCGCGCTCTGTGGAGGAGCCCTACAGACAGGAGGCTATGAAGGCGCAGCGGTTCTTGTGATCCCGCTGAAACTCTCAAGCTACTAGCGAGGGTGCTGAGCCTATCCTGGAGAGTGGGGTCACTTGGGAGGGAAAAGAGGTGCCAAAGATCAGGCAGTGGGTGTTGCGGTGGGCGGTCTGTGTGGCGGGGAAGTGCGGAGAAAGCAGAGGCACGTCTGGGGCTTGGGAGAGGGGCTGCAGTGAAGTAACCGTCTTCCTGTCCTGCCAGGCCCACCTGGCCCTGCCGCTGCTCCTGCTCCTCTCCACTCCGCCCTGTGCTCCCCAGGCCTCTGGGATCCGGGGCGACGGTAAGCAGCCCCACATTGCAACTGCAGCCTGAATGGGTGAGAAGCTGTTATGAGCTTATGTCCCTTCTGGGAGTCAGGCCTCAGGGCGGAGCCCCAGCTCTCAGGATTTGGTTTCCTCCTCTATAAAATGGGGCAGGTGGATGGGATGGTCTTGGAGCATCCCCATTGCCATTTCTTGTGACACAGTACCTTGCTCTCAGGTGCTGGGGCAAACTGTGGGGTTCTGACGAGTCCATAATGCCTTAGCCCCTCTCCTTACTCTCTCTGCCCTGCCCCCAGCTCTGGAGAAGTCTTGCTTGCAGCAGCCCCTGGACTGCGATGACATCTATGCCCAGGGATACCAGGCGGACGGCGTGTACCTCATCTACCCCTCGGGCCCCAGCGTGCCCGTGCCTGTCTTCTGTGACATGACCACAGAGGGCGGAAAGTGGACAGTAAGTGGGCTGGGGGTTGGGGGGAGGACAGAGGACTGGTTCTAGTCTCAGCCGTGTGACCAAGCCTCCCATCTGTAAACCTGTTTCCTCATCTCTGAAATGGGGTAACAATACCCACAAATCATTTGCAAGCTGCTGCCAAAACTTAATTGGAGGTGCTTAAGGTTAGGTTAGCACATGTGATCTTTGTAATTCTGGAGGAAGCGACCTTATATAGATGAACTGAAGCCAGAGGCGAGGTAACTTGCCCAGATTGCACAGCCTGCACCAGGTCTCACCCTAGGAACTTAAGCTCTAGTCCCTCTCAACGTCTTCCTGGCACTCCAGCAGCTGCTCACTGAGGGGCCCGGTGCCAGCATCTTGTTTAGGGACCCTGGCTCAGGCCTTTGAAAAAGTGCATCATCATCACAGGGCCCAGGTCTGGGCAGTGGCCCCTGCCCAGGGGCCCTTATTATCTAGGCTCGTTCTCTCTGCTTCAGATCTTTCAGAAGAGATTCAACGGCTCAGTGAGTTTCTTCCGGGGCTGGAACGATTATAAGCTGGGCTTTGGCCGTGCCGACGGGGAGTACTGGCTGGGTAAGGCGAGGGCCAGGTGGGCTGGGCTGGGGGTGGCCCCGGGGCCAGGTCCTTGCTGACCCACTGCCCCTCCTCCCCAGGGCTGCAGAACCTGCACCTCCTGACACTGAAGCAGAAGTATGAGCTGCGAGTGGACTTGGAGGACTTTGAAAACAACACAGCCTATGCCAAATACATCGACTTCTCCATCTCGCCCAACGCAATCAGCGCTGAGGAGGATGGCTATACCCTCTATGTGGCAGGCTTTGAGGACGGCGGGGCAGGTATCCCCTCTCTCTACAGCCTAAGGGGTTGGCAGTAGGCAAGGCTGGCACGGCCCAGTTGCCCTTGACCCTCTCCAGGCCCCTCCCTTCCCTTTCTGGGCCTGGAAGGGCCACGGCTGGCTCCCACCCAACTGGAACCTCAGGCTCGGGGAGAAGCCCCATCTGCTGCAGGCGGCCATGTGAGAAGCAGCTGTTTCTGCTGCAGCACAGCTACCTAACATCTGGTTCAGGGAGGATATCCCATCCCACCAGATTGTCATGTGATGTCTCAGTCATCCACCGTCACCCTTCCCTGCCAGCTCTGGCTTAGCTCCGAGCCCAGCAGCCCCTTCCTCCTCCCCTCTGCAGGTGACTCCCTCTCCTACCACAGTGGCCAGAAGTTCTCCACCTTTGACCGGGACCAGGACCTCTTTGTGCAGAACTGTGCAGCTCTCTCCTCAGGAGCCTTCTGGTTCCGCAGCTGCCACTTCGCCAACCTCAATGGGTTCTACCTGGGTGGTTCCCACCTCTCCTATGCCAATGGCATCAACTGGGCTCAGTGGAAGGGCTTCTACTACTCCCTCAAGCGCACGGAGATGAAAATCCGCCGAGCCTGAAATGCCTCAGGCTCCAGCCCTCCCCTGGCTGCTCCTGGTCTCCACGAGCATGTCCTCTCGCCCCCTCTTCCCTCCCAATAGATTGGTTCTGCTACCCTCTCAGCATCTGCCTCACAGAGGGCCTTGTGGCTCTAGCCCCAGCTCACCCTATCACACACCTCTGCTCCTCTCCACCCGAGGCTCTGGTGCCCAAGGCTTCCCACGTTTCTTCCGAAGGGCCAGCCAGCCCACACTCGGCCAGGCTCCACCAGCTGCTTCTGTCCTCTTCCAAAGGCTGAGAGCCAGAGCTGCCCTCCCAGGCTGCAGGCTTCGCGCTCCACCTCGGCCAGCACCCTTACTGTGGGCTGCCGCTCTGGGGCCACCCTACGGGGCAGACTGAGCTGCTGCGGTCCGACCAACACCCACAACACAGGCCAGGCTGCGCCTGAGCACTCCCTCTGGCTCTTCTCAGAGCAGCTTCATCCTCGGCCTCCCTACCACCAACTCATTCCCCACTAGTGAGCACCATGGACCCCCAACCCATCTCACTATTATACTCAGCTTCCCCTACCTGCCTGTCCCAGACCCCCAAAAGCTCGAAGCCCTAACTGTATTTCACCAGTCACTGCACACCACCCTGAAGCAGCCACAGCCAAGGGAGGCACAGATGCGAGATCCCACCTGCCCCAGGGCTGCGGTTTGGCCATGTAAGGGGGTACAGGACAAGCTTTGTGGGGCTGGAACCAGGTGGGGAGTGCAGGTCTCAATAAACCTCAGGATCTGAATGAAGTGACTCTGGCTGGTGTACATGCATGCATTTGCTTGGCCCCCGAATGTGGGAACCTGGTTCTCCTTGGTCCCCTACTGACAGCACCCTGGCCTGAACTCCAAAAAGAAGAGCTGGAGTCAGGTGCTAAAGGAAACCTTGTATTTCACAGGCCTCGATTTGCTAACAAAAAGACTGTGTAATAATAAAATAATAATAATAATATTATAATAATAATAAAAATACAATACTGAAAAGGACTGCTTGGGGAGTAGGGGATTCCCAATCCTGCATGGTTTGGTGGTGGCTCAGGTGGCTACTTAAGGCCGCAGGGCGGGTCTGAGATGAACCTGCAGAAATAATCCAAGTCAAGCTTCCCGTGAGGTTGGGGCTCCAGTCCTGGGGAACGCGCCCATGGGCTTGCAGCTGGGGCCATCCCGGAAGCAAGGCACAAGCTGTGGGCCTCAGGGCTCCTGAAGGTCGGAGAGGTCTGCCAGCAGCATTGGGGAGTCCATCTGTATCTCCCGCTGCAGGGACTCAATGTCGGCAGGGTTCATCCCATGGCCCTCAAGCCAGTCCGCAAGCAGGGAAGCGGAGAGTGAGGCTGAGTCTGCCTGGCTGCTGGGAGAAAGGAAACGGAGAGAGCAGAGGGGAGAGACGCTGTCAGCTTAGGCTGGCTCCTCACCCATCCCACAGGCAAATTCTTCCTGCACCAGGAACCCACACCCACGGCCTCATTCCAGAAGCTGGATCCATCTTACCCATCCTGTGGCCCGTCAGCTACACCCATATCAAAAGACTGGTTTAGGAATTCCTCCAGATCAAAGCCAACACCATAGCCAGCCCCACTGCCCTTTGGAGTGCCGGAGAAAACGGGGGGCAAGGGGTCTTCCACCTGTAGAGGATGATGACAGGTTACCACACAGCCACCACCAGGAGCACAGTGAGGCCTGCCAGATGCCCACTGTCCTGATACAGCTGGCAGCTCTGCCAGGACAGCACGGTGACAGTTTGGGGGCCAGCCTCAACACTCACTGAGTGCTGGCTGGGGCACATCTCCAAGCCCAGCACTTCCCAGGGAGCATCTTATTACGTCCCAACAACCTCCTCATTGGCATTATACTCCCTAAAGGGAACAGTTCAAAGCTTCACCTGATACTCAACTGTCATAGAGCAGGACACACCACAGCCTCTCCTATCACCATCAAACAAAGACGTCCCAAACCCATTTCCCCGGGGTCCAATCCAGGTGTCTTTATGGTGTGGGCCTCTCCTCTCACCTGTGACTTGGACAGCTGCTGGGT
This sequence comes from Scalopus aquaticus, assembly GCA_004024925.1. Lineage (NCBI taxonomy): Eukaryota > Metazoa > Chordata > Mammalia > Eulipotyphla > Talpidae > Scalopus > Scalopus aquaticus. The sequence goes on from PVIJ01000496.1 coordinate 91,941, forward strand.
CACCAGGTTGACATCAGGTGACTCTGAGGTGGAGGGCTGAGGGGGCCCCCCAGGGTCTGGAGGGGGTGGGCCAGATGAGAAGTAAGGCAGAACACCTGGGCCGCTGGGGCCAGGCAACCCAGGGGGTGGCACAAGAGACTGGGGAGCCAGGAGGCCGGAGGAGGGGGTTGTCTGGAGAGGAGCAGGGACAGGCCCAGGAGGGCCAGCAGGGTGGGGAGCAGGAGGTGGGCAGGCAGGCTGTGATGTAGGGCCAGGGGTGGAGCCTGCAAGTTGCAGTGGGGGGCCTGCCGGCTGGGACACAGGACCAACGGGAGAACTGGTGGGCTGGGCTACAGGGGGTGTTGGCACTGGGGCGTGGGCTGGTGCCATGGTGGGGGCTGTGGCCGTGGAGGCTGGAGGCCGGGCCATGCGAGTCCAGCGTTCCAGGAGACTACGGTCATTGTCACTAAGCACCAGTCCAGCCAGAGGATCGGTGGAAGGGCCCCCAGAGGTCCCGGTCCCTCGCTCCTTGCGCTCCCGCTCCTGCCGCCGCTTCTCTCGCTCCTTGGCTCGCTCCTGTCGTCTCCTTCGCTTCTCCTCCCGCTCCCGCTGGCGCTCCTGGGCTGTCACGGGCTTCCGAGGCTCAGGAGCTTCCAAGGGGGCACTGGGGCCATCTGCATGGAAGTCGGGCAAGGGAGAAGGTAAGAGTCTGCAGCCCTGGACAAGCCCGGGATGACCCACCCCACCCCCCAGCCAGCTACTGCCACCTCTGAACCGGCTCCGCAAAGACTTGAGCAGGGCGGCTTTGAGGGCAGCTTTGGTGTTGTCTGAGATGGCGCCCTCCCTTTTCGGAGGTGCTGGTTCACTGGTGGGTGGAGGTGGCTGCAGGGTCAGATCGATGGTGTCAGGTGCAGCGCCAGAGCACGGTGGGGCTGGCGGAGGTGACTCCATAGCACAGTCCCCGCTAGGCGCCCAGGGACTGGGCATCTCAACATCAGGACAACCTGGTTCACTGGCCACAGGCTGTAGCGAAGGCTGGAAGCGGATCTGCTGGCGGATGCCCTCACGCCGTGCATGGAAGTCCTCAATCTCGGCCACGATAGCTTCCTTGATTCGTTCCCGGGTGAGGGCTTCTCGGTCAAAGGCAAAGTCAAAGGGTGGGGCACAGTCAGGCTCATCATCAGGGTCATGGTACTTGGCTAGGAAGGGGTGGCGAAGGGCAGCAGCTGCTGAGATGCGGGCACTGGGCTCAAAACGCAGCATGCGCCCCAGCAGTGAAAGGGCCTGGCGGTCAGCACCTGGGTACACGGTCTCCCAGGGTACAGGCTGGCGGGGTGGCAGGCTCTGGATATAAGCCCGCACCCTCTCAGCCCCAACAGCCTGAATCACAGCTGGTGACGGAGTACCCAGCACCATCATGATGAGTTGGAGCTGGTGCACATAGTTCTTGCCCGGGAAGAGCTGGCGCCGGGCCAGCATCTCACCGAAGATGCAGCCTACGGACCACAGATCAATAGCCTGTGTGTACTCATGCAGTGAGAGCATGAGTTCCGGGGCGCGGTACCAGCGCGTGGCCACATACTCAGTCATGAAGTACTGGTGCTCAGCGGGAGACGTACACAGACCACGAGCCATGCCAAAGTCACCAATCTTGAGCTCACAGTTCTCATTCACCAACAGGTTGGAGGGCTTGAGGTCGCGGTGGATGACCTGAGCCGAGTGCATGTACTTGAGGCCCCGCAGCAGCTGGTATAAAAAGTAGCGCACATGCTCCAGCGTGAGTGGCTGTGAGGAGTGGATGATCTGGTGCAGGTCACTCTCCATCAGATCCAGAACCACATAGCTGGAAGGGGCAGAGGAGAAAAGTGTGGGCTAGGCCACCCACGTTTCAGCCCCCTCACCATTCCGCTCCCAGCTCCAGACAGGTAAGGTGCTGCCCTCACTCTGTCGGGGTCAATAGCATAGTATGAAGATTCTAGATTCTCTACAGCTCCTCCAAGAACTTAAGTGAAATTAAATCACTTTTCTCTCCAGATCTAGTTTCCCCATCAGAGAAAAGATGGGGCTGGAATAAACCGGGACTGACCAATAGGTTGAAGTTTTGGGGCCATTTCCATTGTTTGGTAGTAGCTCTCTAAAGGACTCTGAGACTGAAAGGAAAATGGTTTGTGACTGGTTAGTGGTATCAGCTATGGGAATAGAGGGTGCAATTATAGTATAATCCTGTCTACTGAGATTCTGTAAAACTGTAGTATATGTACTCTTCTTGAGGAGTTAGTTGTCCCTGGGAAAGCCCTAATGGAACACTGGTCCTGGAATCATGGGAATTTTCCCAACCTGACTTACATTAGATTCAACTGTCCTTCCGGAACTTTAACAATACAGCCCCAGACTTCTCTGCCCCCCTCTCCCATGCCGGCTTCTTACACAGACTTGAACTCCCCATAGGGCACAGTGGGCCTCAGGATGTCCTTGATGGCGATGATGTTGTCATGCTTGAAGTGTTTGAGTATCTTCAGTTCCCGGAGGGTCCGTTTTGCATTGGTCACCACATCAAAAGCATTAGGGATCTTCTTAATGGCTACCTGCTGGCCTAGGAAGCAGGGAAGAGGCAGATACCATAAGGTGTCCTGGGGTACCTGCATGGTGACACCAGGCCCGTTTCAACACCTCCCTTTGTGGATGTGAGTAACAGTTACTATAAACTGAGTACTATGTGCCAAGCCTGCACTAAGCTCTCTACATACATTATCACATTTTCCTTTCACATCTATCCTGAGGCAGTTACTAATAGCTAAAAATTAGAGATGAGGACACTTAGCTCAGTGACTTGTTGGTGCACAGCTAGTGGTAAAGTCTAGATTCTAATGTTTGAGCTCACTCTGCCTTCCTGCATTCTCCCTCTAGAACCCAGTTATCCTACCATCAATTCACTGTGTCAGTCTCTAGCTCCAGAACACACTTCTTTTAGAAGCCAAAGGAAAGACTTCCATTCCTGTCTAACTGGGATGGTGACTTTTCTTAGGAGGAAGGAAGTTGGCTGATGTGATGGCAAAACCATCGTGCCAGAGTTACAAAGAACTGTCCAACATTGAGCTTGGCACTCAGGTGGCACCTAACCTATAGGCTGAATTTACATTCCAGCAATCCTTCCTGGCTCTTTTGAGACGGTTTCCATGTCTGTTAGGGATCCAGAGGGAAGCTCACCCGTGAGGCGGCGGCGCGCTGAGGACACCACCCCATAGGCCCCGTTGCCTATGGTTTCGATGATCTCATACTCGTCCCCCACGTCAAAGGTCACATCGAAGGAGCGGGCTTTGAGCAAGGCAAGGTTCTTGGCTGCTACAGAGGCAGCGGTGTTGGTGGGCTCCACCTTCACCGGCCCAGGGGGCTCCCCAGAGCCGTCCTCTCCATCTTCTTCCTTCAGAGGCTCAGCCATGGCGTCTGTGTAAAGACGCTGGTGAGGAATGACCCACCCAACCCCCGCCCCGGCCTCAATTTCCCCTCTGTAGGCTGGGGAGCAGGACCTGGGATATTCAAGTTCCCTAAGCCGATGCAAGCTGGGTAGGGGTGCGAAAGAGAATGGCTGGCACTTAGTAGACGTCCTACACCGGGGCTCGGAGCCCAGAGCGCCGGTCCGGGGTTGAACACAGGGTCGGAGGTGGGGGAGGTGCAGAGAGGCGCGGTCCAGGAAGAAAGGGAGGGGCGGGGCACTTCGCTTTCCTCCGTCCACACTCACCGAATGGCGCCTCACCCCGAAGCCTCCTAAGTGCTTTTGGAGATCCCCGACGCCCCCCAGACACCGGACCCCAGTGGAATGGAACTCCAATAGTCGCTCGTTCACTTGTTCAAGGCCGCCGCCACCACCTCAGCGTCGCGCCCTGCCCCGCCGGTCCTCCCGCCCCGCCTCCCAAGACCACGCTCCCTCCTGGCTTCGACCAATCACTGGAAGATCTCTACAGAGATTCCCACCCCTTCTTTTTGCCACGTCCAATCCCAGTCCAGATTTTAAGGAAGCCACGCCTCCAGGCGCGCGCCCCTCTGTTCAGCTCGTCTGCGGGCGCCGCCCAAAAGGCGCTTGGGCACTTGGCTAGGTTAAGCTCGCGGCCGGCCGCCCTCTTCTGACGCATGCGCGCTGGTAGCCCCGGGAGCCGAGTGAATGGAAAGCAATGCCATCGTACGTGCGCACGCACGCACGCATCCCCATCACAGTCCTGGGAAGCTGGCGGAGCTGACATGCCTTGGACTGTTACCTTGGCGGCTAGCTCATATAATCCCCTTACGATCGCGTTTCCTTGCCAGTCTCCATGGCTTCGGGGATTGTGTCCCCCACTTTCCCGATCGGTCCCTGGACTCCAGCTCTGCGAATTCATCATCCCAAGTCTAGGGTGAGCCCTCAGTCTAACCACAGAGATCCGGGTCCTCCGGGATTCTAGAGCGTCCAGTCTGAAGCCTCCACTGACTGACTTCCGGTGGCTGATCCTTTTCGGATAATTTTCCGGCGTCCCAATGCCCTGTCTAGCGGTTTCCTGGCTTCCGGTTTGTCTCCTGTGGTGTGTGGTGTGTCCCGCCACTCTTGTGCTTTGGACTGTGGCGGAACTGAGGTTGGGCAGCGGGCGAGGCTGTTCGGCTCTGACTCCACGGATCCGAATTTTAGCTGACTCCAAAGAGGGCAGAGCCCGCACTGGTGCCCTGAACTACTCCAGAGCCTGATCTTTCATTTATATAGCAAATATTTCTCGAGCCCCGTTCCTCTAAGACCCAATATGATAATGAGCAGTGTAAGCCGAGAGAAAAGGTTTTCACTAGGGATCTCGAGGTAGGGCTGTAAAGGAGAAGGTTCTGGAGTCGGGGCTCCAAAGACGACCCCAGGTGCTGGGGTTACAGGCAAGGTATGGAGGCCAGGAAGCAGTGGAACACAGGCTCTGCAGGTCTTCCTTTGCCCTTATAATGACGGGCGAAGGCAACGGGGAGATGAGGGTGGAACCTAATAAATAGCAGAATCTGAGTGCCGGATTGAGGGTTTATTCTTAAGTAGCAAAGTAATGGCCAAACAGTGGATCCATCCAGAAATGAAATTTTTAAGCCTAAGTTTTAAGACTTTTGTTTATATACCCCACTTTTGTGTTTTTGTTTTTCTATTAACACATATACAGAAAGTTCTACTTATGAATAGCTCAATTCTCACAAACTTAACTCGCGAATGTTTTGAATTCAGATGAAGAAAAATAATTACCACCCCCTTAGAAGCCCTTTTCTAGTAATGATGGGAATTTTTTTGTTAACACAAACTTTTGTTTTTTGGCTTTGGGTTTCAAGACATTTATTGGACTTCATACATTAAAGCATAAAATAGATACTGCATTAAAAAAATCAACATAAGGGAAAATATGTTTTGTAGTATTAGATCAACCCCAGGACAAATGGATATATAGTCTTTAGACACTTAAAATATGACCATATAGGCCTCCTCACTTAAGATTGAACTGTAAATTTAGTTCAATCAACAGAAACAAATTTTATTTTTTTTCCCTGACAGCATAGTAAAAAGCCAAATTATTTGTTACATGCTTTACATTCAGCATTCATGTAGCACACTCATGAGAATTGGACACATACTGTCACTGAGGTCTGAAAACATCTCTTTTATGACCTTTGTTTAGGTGATACAGTAGACAATCTTCCCTAACTGAACTGAGTGCAATATAAGGCCAGCTGTTTCTCTCAGTTAAGCAGAGGGCATACAAAAGCTGCACGTTGAAAGGATCATTTCAGGGGACCAAGTGGACAAATGTGTGATGTTTTATCTCAGCCAGGAATAAAACAAAAATACCAGAAGACTGATAAACTGTATCCTTTCAACATTTCTTTAAATACTTCAGCTACAGTAGCTATACAAGGGACAGACTATTCAACACTTGGGCAAAAACTTCCTGATTCTCCTTTATTATTTATCTACTCTGAGCTACTTTACTTCTGCCCACACTAAGTCCTAACTCTCCTGGCAAAGTCATCCATTATCTAATTACAGTCAAATCTAGTGGACTGTCCTTGGTTCTTGCCTTACTAAGCTCTGCTGCAATAACACAATTGACCATTTCTTTAAGAACAAGTTGTGTTACAGATTTAAAACTCAAGATATGATCAAAAGGTTAAGGTGAAAAAAATCTGGGTCCCAGCCCAGGTGTCCACTGCAAATACACTTTTCCTGAAGATCACGATATATTATGGCTCTGCCTATTCTGCCCATTCTTCCATTCTAAGATAATGACCTTGAAAGAAGGAGATAGTATCTTTCATGGAGTCTTTTAACATGTGACCTTTTGTGTCTGACATCTTTACTTACCACATCACAATGTTTTAAAGGTTCATCCTGGTAGCATGTGTCAGAATTTTTTTTTAGGCCACATAAATGACAGCATATTTATTTTGAAAATGATAACTGCTGCCCTTTCTTCTTGCACTTGTCCTGCATGTCCCCGTCAGTCATGTCCAGGCACAGGGCACAGCCAGCCAGGTAGTTCGTGGTCAGCCCTCCAGGTGGTCGACAGTCTCAGGAAGAGCACTGGCTCTCGGGACTCTGCTCTGCATGCTGTTGGCCAGGTCAGCATAGTCCCTGCCCTGACCACATGACTTTCCCCCTAGAAGCGGGACAACAGACTCAGCCTTGGGGCTGCCATGGCTCTCCCTAGTCACCCTTCATTCCTTTTTAAGGTGGAATATCCAAAGTTTGGGTCCCCCACACTTTGTTCACCCATTCATCATTTGATGTGTATTTGGGTTGCTTCAACTATTATAAATAACAATGCTGTGAACGTTTGTGTACAGGCATTTGTGTGAACATGTTTTCATTTCTCTTGAGAGCATAGCTAAGAGTGGGATTGCTGGGTCATATGCTAAACTTTTTATGTTTAACTTCTTGAGGAACTGCCAAACTTTTTCCTAGCGGCTTACACCATTTTACAATCTCACTAGCAATATTTGAGGATTCCAATTACTCCATATCCTCACAAATACTTGTGTTTTGTTTTGGTTTTAGGTTATAACCATCCAAGTGTGTATAAAGTAGTATGTCTTTGTGGTTTGCATTTCTCTAGTGACCAATGATGATGAGCATCTTTTCACATGCTTATTGGTCATTTGTTTTCTTCGGGAAAATGTCTGTTCAGTGTCTGTTCAAATCCTTTGTTTTTAGTTGCATTATTTGCATTTTTATTTTGATGCATTTTTTTATTGTTGAGCTGTAAGAATGTTTTCATATTTCAGGATCCAAGTCCCTTATCAGATATATGACATATTATATACAAACATTTATTCCCACTCTCTGGTTTGTTTTATCATCCTCTTGAGAGTGTCATTTAAAGTACAAAAGTTTTTAGTTGTGATGAATTCCAGTTCATCTATTTTGTCATTTGTGCTTTTGATGTCAAAAGCTGAGAAACCGCTTTATTCTTTCTAACAGCTGCATAATATCATTTACACATGTATTCTATTTCAATATGCTATAGGTGGATATTTACATTAGTTCAGTTTTTTTTAGCTACTGCAAACAGTATCTGGAACACATACTTTTTGCACGCTGCAAGTATGTATGCAGGATAAATACCCAGAAATGGGAAGGCCAAGTTAAAGAGTATTACATTGGTAATTTTAATAGCTAATATCAGATTTCTGTCATTAGAGATTATGCCAATTTAGATTCCTACCAGCTATATCAGTGCTTTTTTAAAGGTTGAAATAACTTGCCTATGTTAAAAAATGGGACGATATCCCCTGAAAATCCTGAATTTTGGTTTCTTTTGGAAAACTAGATCTGTCACCATCACCCACATTTCCACATAGTGATAATGGACTGTAACTGAGCAGTAGACCCCACACTTAAAGGGCCTCCTGTTCACCACAATCCCCCTCCCTAAATCCCTTCTAGCATAGGCCAACTGCCAGATGCTACTTATCATTGTCTTTGCACTACTGTTTTCTACTTATCAAAATCAGGAAAACAAGAGACTGAGAGGACATATATCTCAAAAAAGAAGGTGAGTCTAAGCACAGCTCTTTGAAGGAATAAAAACCATCACATATGTTACATACAAATATCCGATATCCTTAGCGTGTGTCTCCTGCCTCGCCATTATGGGCATTTGGGGCCTTGATTCCTGGTTTAGGCTATTGGGAATCTGAAGATTTTTTAACAGAATGTCCTGAAGAATTACCTTTCTGAAAACTATCTCTGGCAAACAGTGTGCAGGGTGTACTTGAGAGGGACAGAACAAAGGCAAGGAGGAGACTGTGTTGTTCCAGCTGACAGCCCTTGGGGAGTCTGACCAGGCGGTGGCAGCAGGAATACATACAGAGCAAGGATCCCTGAAAGAGGCACCAGGAGGGTGGTAAATGCAGGAGTAGTGGGTGGTGTCAAGATTCCTGAGTAGGTGAGGACTATGTCATCACGATGCAGGGCCTGCAAGAGGAACAGTTTGGGAGATGGAGGATGAGCTCAGGAGTGGATGCTCTGTGGCTCTTGGTTGCTTTCTGTTATATAAATCTATCACATGCTTCCCATCTCTGATTGTCTTAGAGGAAAACCCACACCGCCTTACCATCTCTCTCTCTCTCTCCCTCTCTCTCTCTCTCTCTTCCCCCCACCACCCCGCCAACACACACACACACACACAAAATGAGTCGGTTTAATTCCAAGTAGTACAGAATTGAGGACAGAACAAAGATTGAAGATGAGCACACTTTGGCAGGATTCTGGACTGGAGTAACTCTGCCCTTACAGCTAAGGCAGAAATGGCTGAGTGAGAAGAACTAAAGAGAAGATGAGCCAGTGAATAATTTTTTATATGTATATATAAAAGCTTATTCTTAAATGTACAACAGGCTCCAAGACACTTCATTCTAGCTATTGGCAGCAAAAGATGTTATGGCAGGGAATCCAGATATTTAAACAGGAATGAAATTAAGGATCACCATTGCCTCAGGCACAAGGAACATCTTACTTTTTGCCAGATCTCTTAATTCCATCTGTGGCCAGGGGGCCTTTCTTACAGCCATTGCTTATAGCTCCTCAAGTTTCTTCTGCTCCTCTTTCTGTTTCTGCTTTAGTATCGTATCTTCCTCATGCATCTCCGGGTTGCTTCAGGGGCCTCTTGCCACCTTTGTGGCTGGACATCGCGCCAGCCACTCCTTCCCCCAGACCCTACCATGTCTCCCCTTTTACTCTCACACCACTACCACATCACAGTACTTCTAACACCAGATCGGTGCTGTGTGCCGGGTCATACCTGTGGCCACGCAGTCCCAGCCCACTCTCTCACTACTACTCAGGGATCTACTTCCCTCTGTGATAGGCACTGAGGGGATGGTACTTGGGCATGGGGAGTGAGGATAGGCCTCGAGCAGCCTGGGAAGTCACAGGGACATTTAAGTTGGGAATTAGAGGACAAGCATCCACAGCCAGGTGAAGAGGCCAGGAGCATAAGGGGTATAAGCAGAGGGAACAGTATGTGCAAAGGGTTGATGTTAGCAGAGTGTGGTGCATTTTCAGCATGTCCAGAGGAAGTGGTGGCGGGGGAGGGGGCGGTGGTCACACACAGAGATGGGGCCTGAGGGGCTGGCAGAGGCCTAACCACACAGAAGCCCAGGGCCTTAGAGGGAGCTGGGACTAAACAAGACTGACCTCAATGTCCTCATCTGTAAAGTGGGATGCTTGGGCCTACCTGGTTGAGTTGTTGTATGGATTCCAGAATGACCTGGCTCTTCACAGGTGCTGAGTCAGCCTCATTACTAACGGGGAACTCCTTCCCATGCCCTCCCCTACTCTCACCCCCACATAACCTGAAGGTGTTTAAGCAACATCTTAGGTGTGAACGCATTTTCCCCTCACCTCACATTTTGAGAGGGACTTCATTTACTGATGAAAAAGTGGGCTCAGTGGGAGGTATGTGGGGGACACCTCTCTGACTAATGCCAGCAGCTGTGAGTAATAAGGTTCAGTCACCCAGTGGGTGGAGGGAGCATCCAAGGGGAAAGACCGCAGCTCACACCGAAGTCTGCAGAGGCCGCTGAAGCCGCTCCAGGGACCACTCCTGCGAGGGCAGGCAGATGGCAGTTGCGAAAGCCCCTTCCCAGGATCCTTCGCCACTTTCCTCAGCTAGTCTCCCTGCTCCTGCTCCTGCTCCTATCAGGCTGGCTCCCCAAAGGGGGCCAGTTAACAGATGAAGACACTGTGCTCAACTCGGACATTTACAGCACCAGTGGGACAGGTTGTGGGGGAGACGGGAGCAAAAGGACTGAGTTGTAATCCCTTCAGGTCACAACCTTAGACAAGCCTCAGCCCTTACTGAGTTTCAATCTCCCCATATAAAAGTGGTGATGTAGTCCCCTGTAATGCAAGAAGGAGTCTCCCCAAGATTGGAAATGGGAAGTTGGACTAAATGATAGCTGGTTCTGGGCCTCGTTTGAACATGATCTTACTGTTAACCGTGTGAGTGGCTGCTGCACTCCAGCCACCATATTCATGTTCCAGACAGGGCAATAATGGAGAGAGAAGGACGTGGAGCTCTATCATTCCTGCCACCACAAGGGCAAACATCTTCCTGGTGGGCCCCCGCAGATGTGCATTTATTTCTCCTTAGACAAAATTGCTAAGCTGTATACCAAGCTGCAAGGAGACTCAGATATCAAGTGCCTAGATGGGCACATTACTGCCTCCAAATAGGGTTAGAAAGAAGAGAAGAACAGGTGCTGAGGAGGGAGCTCACAGGGAACAGGAACTAAAGCCAGATATACTGGATAAGAGGGCAAGTGGGTGGTGCCCTTGTGCCCAAGATCAAGATAAGGCCTCTTCTAAGGAGGCCTGGGGCTAGCAGTCTGGGGGTGTGGGGCGAGGGCTGGATTCCCCCATGCAGGGTCCAAGGTCTCTCCACTGGAGATCACCCTCATCTCTCCCAGCCCTGGGGGCTCCTGTGTTCTTTCCAAAAGGTGGTAGGAGCCGAGGCCTCACTCGGCCCGGAGCCCAGTGTCTTTCAGTGACAAGTAGTATGGTCAGGGTACATGTGTGGCAGGTGCCAGCGGCAGCTTCGCCCTGTCCCTCCTGCTTCCACCCAGCACTGCCGAGCCCAGCGGGCCCCACACAGTCTCCCTGTGATGAGCACACTGGCAGCTGCCCGCACAGTGCTCTCTCTCATCCCCAGCAACACGCCCTGCTCACACCCACGCAGGGAGGCACGGAATATCTAGGGACACCGCTCTGCACACATGGAGGAGCGGGGACACACACAGGCCACTCTGACACAACCACGGTCACACAGGGCTTATCCAAACGTGCATGATATTTGCACAGATGCACACACACAGGAGCCATACATGTGCAGGAACTACAGACACAGGGACACAGACACAGATACACACACTACTAGGACACATACTCTGGGGACGTACATGCACACACACAACTTCCTTCCTCCAGAGTAGTCAGGGCCCAGAATGGTCAAGGACAAGCTACTTCCAACTCCCTGGGCCATGAGGGAAATAAGAAGTGCCTTACACACAGGAGACTGGGCTGGGTCATGCTTAACCCACAACGGCAAGGCCAGCGGCGAGGTGCGGCTAATAAACTCCCAAACTGAGGGAGCCAGAAGGCGGCCACTGCCCAGAGCCCATCAACAAGGCCATATGGCTTGAGAGTAGGCACACGGGCCCACGAGACACAGGATGGGGCAGAGCCGGACTTGGGTCTGGCCAGCAGCACTTACACGCCAGCACTCCCGCCGGAAAGGGACACCCCTGCCTGAGTGGAGTGTGGTTTTGGTGGGGTGTCAGCAGGAAGCCTGCTGCGATGTGGTTGTCCCTGGCTTCCGGAGGCCTGGGTGGGTGACTGACCTCATGGCCAGATGACTCCAACTTGAGGCCATTTGTGGTTTCTCAGCACTTCTCTTCACCCCTGCTTCCCTCCGGCGGCACACCCAGGCAGACCATGGGCAGGCAGGGCAGGGGTGGGGTTGGTTAATCACACTCTGTCACAGCCACTGCAGTCCCTTGTGGTCCCAGGAGAACACAGGCAGAGCAAACACTGTGAGGCTGCCACTGCCCATCCTAGAATTGCACACCCCAGCCTGCCTGCACTTGCGCCGGGTGGGGATGGAGTCTGCTCTCTGTCCTTCAAGAGACCCCGGGCCGACTAGGAAGACTGGCACAGGATGAATGTCACTGGAGATGTAACCTCAGTGAAGGGCATCTCCTTCCTAGCCAAGTGCCTGGGACCACTGTGAGCTCTCCCTCTCCCTCACTCCTCCTCTACCACATCACTTACCAACCTCTAAATCAAAATGTCAGTCATGCAAACACCACTACTGAGCCCCTACAACATGCCAGGCACTATTCCAGGAGTGGGGGATTTTGCTGTGAATAAAACGGTTGCAAAGTTCTGTCCTTCAGCAAGTCAGATACTGGTTGGGAAACAGCAACTTAATTACACAGAGTCTCAGAAGATGATAAGACCATGTAGAAAAATAAAGCAGGGGACAGACGTGGGAAATACTGATCAGGAACATAGTGACATTGGAGCAAGGACACAAAGGAACGTTGGGAGTGAGCCTTGTGGAGATTTGAGGGAAGAACATTCTAGGTAGAGGGAACAGCCAGTGCAAAGGTCCTGAGGCAGGGCATCATTTCTCACCAGGGCTATCACAGTCATCTCCTTCTTGACTTACTCTCTTGTTCCGATAATGTATTCTCTGCACAGCAACCAGAGGGCTCTGTTGAAAAACACAGATTTAAAAAACTAACACAGGTCAGATGGTGTCGCCACGTTAGAAACTCCATCTCATGGAATAAAGTCCTACAGAGCCCTTTGCAAAAAGAATGGAAGGGAGATGGGGGCTGGGGAGGTGAGGCAGTTGGCGAAGAGACCAACTTCCCTGGGGCCTGAGGCTGAATCCAGGGTGTGGCAGCAACTCGTTTTGTCTGGTTTCCTGTGAGATCATCGCTTTCACCATCAGTGGTCTGCCCCCTGCCTGTATCCTCTCACATCTGGTAGAAAAGGCTACAGGAATTATCCGTGGGGTGTGCACAGGTGCAGAGGTGGTTGGGTGTGGCCTAGGGTGAGGGTAGGTAGGGACCCTGCTTGAACATCCCAGGAGGAGGAAACGCCAGAGGGAGACTCCCTCCCAGGGACTGCGTGGGCAAAAACAGAAGCAGTTGTGGGCCTCCCCCTTTTCTCACTGGGCACCTATAGGTAGAGTTGCCAGATAAAGTAAGGATGCCCAGTTGTATTAGGGTAATTCTTCAGCTACACATGTCGCAAATATCACCTGCATCCTCTATCTTCATTTGCTAAATCTGGCAACCCGACCCGATGACCACCTCTGCTGTGGAGGACACACCACAATTTCTTCCTCACAAGGCAGCCACTGTTTAGTTGTTTGTCTCTCCCACCACAAAGTCAACTCCATGAGGGTGTGTCTGTCTTGTTTTCAACGTTAGGCCAAACACCTAGCACAATGCCTGGCACACAGTAGGTACCAAAAAAAGACATGCTCAGTGAGCAATTCCTCTAGGCTCAGTAGCTGGCTCCTGTGACCTTGCTGTTCATTTTTTACACTTGGCTGGAGCAATTCAATGATTCAATAAATCTATGAGAACCCTATTTAAGGTGTTTATACCTTCTACTCCCACCCTGGAGGCCACTCCCCCCATAAGCTAGCCAGTTCAGCTACACTCCTCCCTTGCTGTGCAACTTTGGTGAGACCCTATCCATCTCTGAGCTTTGTGGCTTTGTCCCTCATGAGGGAGTTATTAACTTCCACCTCCTGTAACGTGGTGCTGCAGAGCTTTGGGGGATGTAAAGAGACAGAGGTAGGATTACTATGTTGTTTCGGCCGGCTCCCCTCCTTGCCCCTGAGACAGGAGGCAGGGCGGGGCTAGAAGTCCCCTGTAACCAGAACCAGCCAAGTTCTGTCAGCAGGACCCTTGTCCCCTGCCATGTACCCAGGAGCAGGCCCTACCAGCTTCCTCTTCCACAGTTCAGTTCCCCTTTGCGTGGTGACGTGGGCTTTGGGGTGGAGGGGAGGGGGCATGGAGAGGTTAAATATCCTGGGTGGGCAGGGAGGAGGCCAGACCCATAGGGACGAGATCCAGGCCTGCTCTACAAATGTTGTCCCTGCTGCTACTGCTGCTCTTTGGTAAGGAGCTGCTGAGGGGACGAGGCCTGGGGAACAGGGGGAAAGTGAGGGAGCTGTTGCAGAAGGGGGCCACCCAACTCTTGAGAATGGAATGTCCAGGTTCTCTTAAAACTAATAACCATCTTGGATTCAAGTAACAGGAACCCAGGGCAGGACAGAGAAGGTGAAGGCAGAGGGGGTGTCTACCTGTAGGGGGGAGCTCCATGTGGATGAGGCCTGACCTGTGAAGAGCCAGAGTGTCCACCACATTAACAGGGCAGGCAGCTGGAGGAGGCACAGCTCTCTGTCTTAGAAGAAAAGCAGGCAGAGCTGGACACCCACCTCTAATGAGCTTCTGGGCAGAGAGGGGAGGTGATCTTCCCAGGGAGCAGGTTGTGGGAGGATAGAGAGAGGAGTTCCAAGGAAGACTTCATGTAGGTGGGCTTTGACGGCTGAACATGAGTTCTCGAGGTAGAGAAGGGAGGGGATCCTATCTTGGTAGAGGGAGTAACGTGTGCAAACCTGGACGCATGGTCAAGCGTGAGTATTCCAAGACCTACTTTTAATAAGAATAGCTAAAACTCTACTGCGCTTCAGTCTAAGTATCTGACATATACTATCATTTCTAATCATCACAACAACCCACTGAGTGATGAGGCAACTGAGACTCAGAGGTTGAATAGCTTTCTCCAGGTCACCTGGATAACCAGGCAGGTGGATTTCAGGCTGGAGAGGTGAGGGGTGGGAGCTGGGGCTGCAGAGGCTAGTCAGGGCCTGGATGGGAAGATGATGGGGCAGACAGGAGAGAGCTGACGGGCTGGCGTCCATGAATCCGGGAGCCAGCACTGAGCTCTGCAACTTCAATCCCGAGGTGCAGGGCCCAAGTTGCCTGAGGCCTATAGCAAGAAGGCGCCAGCCACATGGCCTTGGCAGGCAAGCATCTTCATGGACACCCGGTACCGCTGCGAGGGGGCCCTCGTCTCTCAAGAGTGGGTGCTCACAGGAGCCAATTGTTTTGGCAGGTGGGTGCAGGGGACAGGGTGATGGAGAGAGGCTCAGGGAGGGAAGCCTCAGCCTCTCCACCTCCCACTTTCCACAGCTGGCCTTTGTCCCACTTCATTGTGACCCTGGGCCCAGATCGACTGGCGCTGGACACTTATAAAAACAAGTCAAGCGTAGAGGAGCTGCTTCTGTCTCCAGGAGGGTCTGGCGGCCTGGCCCTGGCAAGGCTGGCAAGCCCACCACCTCTCAGCAGTGCTGTGCAGCCTGTCCCTCTGGCCACCCAGCCCAAACCACTTTTCCCATGGCAGCTCTGCTGGGCCCAAGGGTTTGAGCCTGATTTTGGTAAGCATGGGAGCAGAAACTCGGGGTGACTGCAGAGAGCGCACTGGCTTGGGTAAGGCGAGAGCCAGAGTGGAGCTCAGGGCCCTGGATTCCCTGGGTCTCAGAGAACAGCCTAGCTCTGGCCAGCCGCTGGTCAGTACCAGGGACATGGGCTTGCAGGGTAGAGAGTGGGCACCAACTCTCTACTATGCCTGAATCAGCCTTCAGCTCCACCCAGCCCTATGACTGGCACAGAGCAGTCTCCCCAACGCCTCCCACAACTGAGTATGTCTCAGGTCTCATTGGGTTTAAAAAATGGAGCTGTGCTAACAGGGAGGTGGGGAAGTGCTGGGGAAGGTCAGAAGTCCAGTAAAGTGTGGGGGCCCCGGGACTTGGGTAGGCAGGGAAGATCTGCAGTAAGTCAACAACCGGTTTCAGACGTGTACTGACCTACTGGATGCCACCTGGGCTGAGGGTCTGCGTCCCACCCCCACGCAGATCCCTACATTCCACCTCGAGAGCTGCACAGTGTCCGGCTGAGACCACTGCACCTCAGCACCTGCAAAGACACCTTTCGTACTCAACCTGACTGTCCTGACCTGAAGATCAGCCTGCCCAAGGGCTCCCAGTGTGCCAGGCCCCCAGCGGGCCCACCTGAACTGGTGGTGAGGATTCTAGCCAGCCCTAAGCCAGCTTGAGATATTCCTTCCCCCACAATCCCTCCTAACGCCAGGAGACTTAGTAGCAAGGCCGGGACACTCCCCACTCTACTCGAGGTCTCCCACTCCACAACACTCAGGTAATTGACTTATCTGCGCCCCTAGTGGCCACCCCGGGGCCTCCTGCCCCTTAAGAAGACTCCCCTCCTATGTCCTATTGGAATGTGAGGCAGTTTTTGACATAGCTAGGTTTTAAACTACTGGGAGCCTCCTGGTTATTTAATAATAGCAAGTGCTGTTGAAAGCTAACTTTTGTGTAATACTGAGTATCAAAAGCCACAAAAAGGAGAGTTGGATGAGAGTGATACAATTTGTGGGAGAGAACATTTTCACTGGAAAGAGGGGTGCGAGAGGGAGTATGACCACGGCCCTAGGGATATAAGCCGTTTCCACCAGCTCAGAGTGTTGCCCTCAGGCCCCCACCCTTCTGCCATCTCTGTCAGACCTGGGAACCCTGGCTGCCCATAGCCCCCTCCCCTAATTAGGTCTTGTTCGTCTGGGGATGGAGGGTCCCTGCATCTGAGATGGCTGAAACCCTTCCTTCCCTTTCCTGCACAGGTATCTGATGGCACCCCCCTGGTCTGTTCCCAAGCCAGCCACTGGCTGCTGCAGGGTGTGATGACCTGGGGTCCCTGTTTGGGACCTGGCCTCCCTGAAGTTTACACACCTGTGCACCCCTTCATTTTCTGGATCTGGGAAAAAGTCTTTAATGCCACTTTCAAAACCACGGCCAAGCAGCACCCTTTGGCCTGACCTCAAACCAGGTGGAAGAAGCAGGGAGGGTCCTGTCTGTGGAGTCCTAGATCTGAGTGCTGGTTTGGTTACTTACCTGAGGGTGAGGCTGTGTCTGGATCACCTCTTCTCTCTGAACCTGCTTTCTTCTTTGTGTTATGGATATATATTCGATTATTCTTCTTCCTATGAACTGTTTCCAGTGCTAAAGATCCATCTGGCCCCATGGAGTCTGGGAGGGAAGGGGAGGTGAGCACTAGCCCATTTATAGACAATAAAAAACGTGCAAATGTAACTATGGGGAATGCTAAGAAGAATGAATGAATGGATCAGTGTGTTAATAGAAGTTGTGAACTACTGGGGTGACCATGGAGTCACGGAGACCTGACAGAGCCGTGGGTTCTGGCTCACTCCTCCCCCAACAGCTGGGTGACTGGGATGCCAGGTGCTGCGTCAGTTGGGCCTCGGTTTCCCAGCTTCATTTTTAAAGAGCAAAGGCTTGGATGTGAGGATTCTTGAAATCCCTACCAAGTCTGTCCAATAAACTTAGGGTGAGAGCGGGTGAGGGTCTCAAAAACCCGTGATGGGACGCAGAGAGCGAGGGACTTTCCAGAAACCAGGCGGCTGGGACCCTAGCCTGCTCTCCTGGCCTCTGGGCTTTAACCCCGACTCGCGGTTGTCACCAGTCAGCGACCCCCCCCCCCGCCCCCCGGCTCCTCCCTGCGCCTGCCCCACCGACCTCCAGATGGCGCCACAGCGACATCTTGTGGCCAAGGGCCATTTGTACCATTCGGCTGCCGGCGGGCCAGGGTCAGGGGAGCACCTCCGCGTTTCGGAGCCGAGTAAGCCAGAGTCCGAGGCAAACACTCCTGGAGGGTGTAACCGAATCGGGATCCGGCTATGAGGCTGGGCTTTACACGGAAGGCCTAAACTTCCGTCCCGGGCTTGGCGGAGAGGGTCCCTGTATCCCTAGAAAAGGGTGGAGCCGCAGAGCCGCGTCTCTCATCGGCCCCGCCCCTCACGACAGCTGCCGCTGTCTGAGCTTGCGCAGCGCTTAGACTCGCCTTCGCGAAGGTCCCAAGTTCGTGAAATATGTCCCACGCGCCACGCCGTCTGTTTCCAGGGCAACCCCAGAGCCTCCTATCCACGGTGCACGCAGTCTGGGTGGGTTTCCCCCGGGTCCCCCCCCCACTTCTGCCATGGCGGCGGCTAGTCCCAGCGTCTTCCTACTCATGGTTAACGGGCAGGTAGAGAGCGCCCAGGTGAGCGATCTTCCCGCAATCTCGCAGGCTGCTGTGTTGGCCTTGGAGAAGCTGGTCATTCCTTGGGGCTCTGTCCCTTGGTTAGGCGGGAGAGGGCGACCAACTTCTGAGAGGCTTGGGTGAGGTTGTTGGGAATGTTTTAGCTTCGATTTGCCGGTGTGGAAACAGACCTCTAGAGTTTTAATTATATCCGGGTCGCTACACTTGGTAAAGGCTGTGGCCTCCGGCTTGGAATGTGCACTTGGTTGAGTCATGACCGGGAGCTTAATGCTAGTGACCGGCTTCATCCTGAAGTGATTGAGTCCGGGCCATGTCCTGTGCTCAGCGCTCTCTGAGCCCCCAGATCCTTGAACTTGGGTAAGAATGATGACTGGATTGATCCGATCCAGCGATGGTGGTGGCCCGAATGATTCAGCGAGAGTGTGTCTCTAGGTTGGAAGGGGAGGCTACTCTCCACCCCCCTATAAATTACAGGGTACACACACACACACACACACACACACAGGCCCTCACGGCAGTAAGCTGACCTCTTAGGCCTCCCTTGTGCAAAGCCTCCTGACTACTGGGGTTTCTGGACGTGTCTATCACAGTGTGTGTGTGTGTGTTCTCCTCTGGACCCCTCCCGTGCCAGGTGCTCAGGACACAGAAAGCCATCAAACCTGTTCCCTTTTCCAAGTCTCCGTTTTGACAAAAAGAAACACAGGCAGGCAGTCAATACTTTGATGGAGGGAAGCACCAGGAGCTGAAGAAACCAGGAAGTGGCCCCTTAGACAGTCTGGAAGTTAGGGAAGATTCCCTAAAGGATGAGTTTTGAAGGTTGAGCAGGAGTTTGCCAGATGAGGAGAGGGAAGGGCATGTCAGACAGAAGGAAGGGCCTGAGCAAAGGGGGCAGCACAGCCTTGGACTCTCCCTCTGACTCCCATGTCAGTCCCAGCCCGTCTGTCTACTGAACTCCATTCCTACTTCCCCAGCTGTCTCTTCAACCCCATCTCAAGTACCTCATGTTCAGAATTCCTGTTATTTTTATCTGCCTGACCAACATGCTGGCCTTAGCACAACAACAGACCCTGTGTGCTTGCTTCCACAGTTTCCTGAGTATGACGATCTCTACTGCAAGTACTGCTTTGTTTACGGCCAGGACTGGGCCCCCACGGCGGTAAGCTGACCTTCTAGGCCTCCCTTAGCAAAGCCCTTCTGACTGCTGGGGTTTCTGGAGGTGTCTATCACAACTCTTTCCTCCTAGTTTAGAACTTACAGAGAAGCAGATACCAAGTTTGGGGGTGGGAGGCACACACAAGTTTCTTCCTGGTAGCCTTAACCCATCCCCTGGGGTGGCATCTACCCCTCAGCTTGCACATGGCTGCTGAGGAATGTGCGGTCAGTGCAGGCAGGCAGGCAGGCCCCAGAAAGCCAGCCCAGAGTAGTTGAGTTGCTCTGGGCCAGTTCCTTCTTTGTTTGGCCTCACTTCAGCCCACAGGGAAAATTCTGGAGAGTCAAAAGACAAATAGGACCCCTCCTTTCAAAACTTGTTAAGGAGCAGCCTGTCTCCACCAGGACAGGGAATTCTATGACAACTCAGGCCTGCTCTGCACTTTACTGTTTGCAGTGCACTTGTTTAATCTTCGCAGGAGTCGAAGAAATGGAGGCCCAACTTATTTAACCTCTCTAAGCCTGTTTCGTCGTTATAATTGAGATGACAATACTTACTTTTCAAGCACCCATTCATTGAATAGCTGCTTATTAAGTGTCTTCTGAGTCATGGAAATCTGGTGGTGAACCAAGGTAGACAAAAGCCCCTGTCTGCCTGGAGTGTACGTTCTTGTCGGGGCAACACACAAACGAATAATAATGTTCTAGTGTGTGGCTAGTAATGCGTGCTGAGGAGAAAGTCAAGTCAGGAAGGGGAGGGTAAAGGACAAGAAAGAGGCTGCAATCTAGATAAGGTGGCCAGGGATGGCCTCACTGAGAAGGTAACTTTTGAGTAAAGACCTGTGGGAAGTGTGGGAACAAGCCATGTGATAGTCTGTTGGAACAGAGCATGCAAAGATCCTGAGGCAGGAGTGCACTTGGCATTTTGGCAGAATATCTAGGTGGCCATGTGGTCTAGGAGCAGGGAAGTGAGAATGGGCAGATCTTACCTTTACCCAGGGTGGGAACTAGACCCCCTCAGAGCATTTTAGAAAGAGAAAAGGTGATTTGACTTACGTGTTTAAAATATCCTTCTGGCTTCTATGTTCATAGTATACTGTCGGGGAGCAAGGGCCAAAGCAAGGAGACCCTGGACTATTACAGGGAACAGGTGGTCCAGGTGCAGCTCGGGGGTGTGGTGAAAGGTGGTTGAATTTCAAGTTTATTTTGAAAATACAGCCAACAGTTTTTCTTGTTGGGCATATTTGGGGCATGAGAAAAGGAGTAGTTAAGAATAATGCCAAGCTTTTTAGCTAAAGTTGCTGTTCAGTGAGAAGACTGTGGCTACAGCAGAATTTGGGCAAACTCTCCAACTCAGCCTGGCATGTGTGAGGGTCCAGGTTCCCATAGGTATCAGGTGGAGCTGTGGCATCGGCAGTGGAGGCTTACATGTGGTGCAGAGGTAAGGACCAGGCTGGAGACACAAGTCTGGGGGTACATGTGGAAAGCCCTGAGACTGCTGAGGTGGGAAATGCAGGGGAGGAGCTGCAGAGACTGAGCCCCAGGACATGAAGAAGCCCTCCCACATGAAGAAGGAAGCACACAGGAGTGGTGGACAAAGATGAGACCCACAGATGTTAGGGGGTTCCCAGAAACAAAGTGGAGGTGGTTTCAGGAAGTGATCCTCTATGTACGATGTGTTGGTGGGCTAAGTGCATTAAGGAGAGAGAAGTGACTGTAGATATAAAATACCAGGGTCACCGTGTTACTTCACAAAAAAACACTTTGGTAGGGTGGGAGCCAGTAGTCAGAGCAGAGTAGGTTATGAAAGGAGGAGAAGGAATTGGAGCTGTGAGTATCTACAAAGCTGTCAAGGTGGTTCGCTCTAAAGGGGAGCAAAGAATGTGTTGATGGCAGAGGAGCAGGAGTCAGTGATGCTTTGTGACAGAGAAAATAGCGTTTGGATGGCTGCCAGCGGGGGCGATCTGGGCAGACCTGGAGAAGGAATAGCAGACTGCTGCAGCCACTTCCATCAACATGGTGAGGGGGCAGGTCGAGGCTCTCAAGGTTATTAAGCTTCAGTGAAATAAAATGTTAAGACTTAAGAGCTACTTGATTATCTTTTAGTTCCCTTTGTCTGGAATTTAGCATCTTAGCAGAGGCAGTTAAGAAAACAACCCTCCCAACTGTCTACCCAGGTAAGTAGGGGCATGGCAGCTTGGGGCCGGGACCCTGGCTGTCACTGTCACTGTGCTCACAGGGTCTGGAGGAAGGCATCTCCCAGATCACATCCAAGAGCCAAGATGTGCGGCAGGCGCTGGTGTGGAACTTCCCCATCGATGTCACCTTCAAAAGCACTAACCCCTATGGCTGTGAGTCTGCAAGGCCCCCTGGGCTGGGAGATGGGGAGGCAGCCGGGACAGTCTCCACCTTATTCTGCCCACCACTGTCCATACTTTGATCTTCACTTTCATGTTCACTGCCCATCACTAGGGCCCTGCATCCGACTCATAATGTGCTCTCTTGCCACCTGACTATTTCCCTCCTCGTTTTCCTCCTCCACATCCAAGTCCACTCATGTGCTGTGCAGTTGACCTTATGGAGGGTCAGTGGATCAGGTGAGACCCTACCTGAAACCTCAGATAGTTCTGCAGCTGTCAAGGACAGAGCCTGGTGTCTGGGGCTCCACAGCTTGGCCTGATGGCTCTCAGTTTCCCATCAGGTGTTCCACTCCAGGATTCAAACCACCTGACCTATGCGGGTCTCCTCTTCTGAATCTTGATTCATGCTCTTCCCTCTGCCTGGGATACCCTTCCCACATCCTACCTCTGAGCTCCTCCCCAAAGCCTTGTCTGGTAGTTATTAACCATCCTAGTTGTTTACTCTCACTTAGTAAGCGCTGACTTATGCAGAAGCCTGGGGCTAGTATCATAGGAGTGATGAATACTCTCCCTATGTAACTTGTCCAAGCTTCCTAATCCTATCTGGTGGACAGATTTTTCTCCGTGTCTTTTTCCATATTAGGAAACGGACTCAAAAAGTGATGTCACTTGCCTTCAGCGGCACATCTATAACTGAGTATGAGTTGGTTTCAAGTCCATCTCATTCCTTAATCCAGGTCTTTCTGCCTGTGGTCAGGGCTCAGGCTACCTGGGTGCAGAGAGTCTGAAGCAGGGGCTGCTTGGTGCCCTTTCTGGGCAGAGACTGCCATCCTGCCATTATAATTTATAAAGGAAGGAACTTCCATAGGCTTCTTGGAACAAGGCACTAGATAATGGACCAACCTCTTCTTGCTGAGGACTGATGAGTGAAGTGAATAAAATTATTAAAAATCAATTTACTTGAAGGCATCAGAGAGCTAGCAAAATCATGGAGATTTACCAGACCAAGATCTAGGAGAAAAACAAACCCAGAGATATGACCCAACCACATCACCCTGGGAGTGTTTGCTGAGTCCAGCAGGGGTGACTGAGAGGCTGAGCCAGACTTCGACAGCCTCTAGCTCTGGGCTAGCAGTACCAGAATCATGAAAATCCCTGCCACCAAGGCTGGCACCTCAGAGAGCTGTGCCCAGGGAGCACGGAGCAGCAGAGGCAGACCAGCCTCACGGCTACAGCCCTGCTTCTGAATGCTGCAGACCTTGAACTTGGTTGCAGCTGTCCAAACAAAATATTCACAAGCTGTTTCTGGCAGGATAGGAAAAGGATAATATACATCATCAGCAAGTAGTGTTTGTTCCAGAAATTCCAAGCTTGTATAACGTCTTAAAATCAACCCATGTGATTCACCACACCCAGAAGACAAAGTCATGATCATTTCATAAATGAAGAAAACATTGTGAAATTTGACATCCACTCACGACAAACACTTAGCAGACTAGGAAACTTGCTTGATCTGATACAGGCTATCTACAAAGTCACGTGTTTGGGATGCATTCTTCGACAGTGAAGCTTAAAGAAAAGTGGTTTCATAAAATCAGAAGAGTGGTTGCCTTTGGGAGCAGTGACGAGGGTGACAGGGTATGGACCGCTCCCCAACACCTGCCGAGTCCTCATTCTGCTGGCACTATTGAGTGTCTTACAGACGTGGGCTCAAGGGCGCAGTGAGGGGATGTCGGGCCCGCCCAGGGGGAGTGGAATCAGAGCCTGGCAGCCTGGGCCTCCCTGCCTCACCCCGCATCATCCCTCATCCGGGCGATTATCTCACCCACATCCAGACAATGAATGTACTGGAGAAACTGATGTGCCTTGATGTTGACCGGGAAGAGGTGTTGTCCATTTCTTAGAAGAAGCATGGCAGGTCTCTGCTGTCTCTCTGACCTCTCCCACAGCAATGAACCCCCCAAATGAACCCCTCTCTGGCCGGAGTCCTTGCAGTACACACAAATCTGACTACCTCCACCTAAAGGGAGCTCCCTCCCAAGAGTGGACTTTCGTTCTGTTCACAGCTGGGTCAGAGGCACCTGTGCTTGTCAAATGGCAGACTCTTAGGCTCCTTGTCCAGCAGCTTCCCCCCTACCCCGCTTGGGTTCTGGGTCTGCAGAAGCCTGTGTTACAGAGGGGGTCCCGTGTCAGCTCCTGCCACCATTCCAGGCTTTGAGTACTGTCCTCTCTCCTCTCTGTCCCCCTTTCTCCAAGCTAACCCCCTGCTTTGTCCTCCTCAAGGGCCCCAGATTGTGCTCAGCGTGTATGGACCGGATGTGTTCGGGAATGATGTGGTCCGAGGATACGGCGCAGTACACGTGCCATTCTCACCCGGCCGGTAGGTCCTGGCTCTAAGCCGTTCCTCATTGGGCCTTGTTGGCCTGGGAATCAGGGTGCCTCAGCAGGGGTTTGCTGGGACAGACTTCATCTCTTCCTCCAACTCAGACTTAGGCTGGAAATGTGATGGGGTGCAGCCTGTATGTGGGAGGAGACCCACATGGGTGAGGCTAATGTTATTACCCAAACACCAGATGGGGTGCAAGTGTTGGGGGTGGGGGCACCAGAGATCATCTCAGTGCTTCTGAGAGGGAGCTGGCCCACTGCAGAGTTCCTGAACAATTAGGGTCTGCAGTTCACTCACTCACGCATGCCTTCATTTCTCTGCCTGCTTTCCACCCTCAACACCCCCTTCTACCCCCCGCCAAATCCTGTGAGCTCTCGTCGATGCCCCTTCTGTGCTGGCATCGGAGCACACGGATGTTCAGGTGCAGGTATGGCCACATGGTCTCGCCCTCAGAAGCTCCCAGAGCGGCAGACACAGATGGAGAGACACTCTCTTGTTCAGCACCGTGACTGGGCATAGACATAGGGTGTTCTGAGGCACAGAGGAGGGTCAGGGTCACCTGGCCTTAAACACCAAGGAGCTTTTCTGGAGGTGAAGGAAAGAAAAGGAAGCAGGTGTATGGAATGCTCTGAGTTTTGTCATGGAAACAGAAAGTGCCAGATGGGAGATCAAGGGGATGGTGGGGAGAAGGAACCAGGGAGTGAGGGGCTGAGCCCAGTCTCCAAGGACCAGAATAGGACAGGTGACCACAGGGGTAAGGTCTGGGAGTTGTCAGGGGCTTCCTGGGGGAAGCTATCCAAAGTAGGCCTCGGAGATGGCAGGCATTTGGGCATCAAGAGAAAAATAGGGCTGTGTGAAGGGCACAGTGGAAACGGGACCCAGGTTTGATTTTTGGCGCTCCTCAGCATCTGCTGACCCTTAAAACACTGACGGGACTCAGCCTAGGTGTTCACTGCCCACTCCCTGAGCTTGGCACTGAGTCCGGGCACAATGGTGGTCAGTACAGATTGGACTGGTTGGCCTTGGCTCTGCTTTGGCACCAACTTGATCTGTGTTTCTGCCCACTTGAGACTCAGAACATTCTATCACTTCTCTGTTACTCAGCACCTCTGTCTGTGGCATTTGTTTCAGGCACAAAAGGACCATCCCCATGTTTGTCCCAGAATCTACGTCTAAACTGCAACAGTTTACAAGGTAAGTTTTCTACTTCCAACTCCCAGCTGCTCCTGACTTGGGTAGTGGGAGTGGAGGAAGGGACATCACATTCCCCCGCCCACGGCCCCACGCAGTTACTGTGCCAGGTAACCTTGCTGGACCTTTAGCTGCTCTGAGTCTTGGGGGCAAATGAAAGCACGTCCTGTGGGGCTGCTGAGGGTCTGTGGGGCTGCTGAGGGACCTGGCTTCCCCTCAGCCTCTGTTCCAGCACATACAGCCATGCAGTTTTATTCTTGTCCTGTTAAACGTTTTTGTATCAGATGGAGCAGACCTGGTATCTTTGGGGCCATTATTCAGCCTCACATCTATCTAGTTTTCACAGAGCAACAAGAATGCCTTTCCCAGACCCAGCTGTGGAGGCCGCTCAGCCCCGGCTCTGTGCATGGGATTGAGGCTACGATCATGTGCTGAGGCCCTCAATCCTCTTGCCCTCTCACTCCCTCGAGCCCCACCTGCCTGGGTTCCTCCAGCCCACTGGATCCTTCCCTGCTTCTCCCTGCTGCCTGGAACATTCTCCTCTGAACAGTCTGCTTGTTCTCCCACACTCCTGTCAGATAAACGAACCACCCTCTTGGATCTGGGAGAAATGCAGTGGCCACAGCAGACCCACACTTGGGGTGTGCCAGGCTCGAGGTGGCTGCTCCCTGTGTCTCATGTCTCATTCCAGATGGAGAAATGGAGGCACAGGGAGGCAATCTCGTACCCACCCAGCCCCCAGCTGACACCCTGGGTCCCTGTCCCCGGGAGTCCTGTAGCCATGGTGCTGTTCTGCATCTCCACACAGCCTACGGGCAGACTAGGTGGTCATTCCTTTCTCCCGCAATGTGAGCTGCCAGTCTGTCCCCTGGGCAGCATGGGCGGGCACTGGTGCCTGCTGCAGCATGGGCTGGGCCGAGGGCACACTCCCTGTCGGGTAGTGGGGAGGGGGGTTATGGCTTTACCCGTCCAGAACCGGGGCCCCCGCAGATCAGTTACTTCACAGAAAGCAGACCGGAAGACCCACTCAGGAGCTGCCTGAGGCAAATGGGGCCTCTCCAGGAATGTGGGAACCCTGAGCGAGTCGGTGCCCCACTCCTGCAATGCTGAGAGGCCACTAGGTCTTTCTGGGCGTCTGGCCAGGATGGTGTACCTGTTGTTTCCGGCTCAAGTAGGTATATCAGAGGTGAAGCCGCTGCTCTGGAAAGAGCTGCTCTGGCTTGGTGGCCTCAAGCTACCAAGGGACAGTAAGGAGGTCCCCTGTCACTACTACTTCCACTGCTGCCTAATGTGGCCTAGGGGAAGTCTCTGGACTTCTCTTAGCTTCTTGTGCTGGGGATTTACAGAGAAGGCACCTGTGAGGGACAGGTAGGGGGTGATGTGTCAGGGCACTAATACTGAGTACTGTGCCCCTTCAGGGTGGCTGTGGGGTTCTGTGGTTGTCTGCCACCATAGAGCAGGCACATCCAGGGGCAGGTGTGTCCCAGAGCCAGAGCCAGGAGTGTAAATCATAAGGTTAACGTTTTATATGGCAGTTAACTTCACCTCAGAGCTCCTTGAAGCAGGTATCATTATTTATCCCCATTATAGTTGAGAAAATTGAGGTGCAGAGGCAGGAAATGACTTGTGCTATATTCCACACTATTAACAGGAAGGTGGGAAGCCCAGATATGCTTCCTCTGCCCACTCCAAGGATGGCTGCCCGACTCCAGGGTGGGGGGCTGTCCTTCCCAGGGAGGATGGGCTCATGCTGTTCCCCAGCCCCCCGTCACCCCCCTGCATCAGCCACTGTTACCTTTCTAGGATTTCCACCTGGGCTCAGGCTATGCCCCACATCCCAGCTCCACCTCCCTCAGCTTTCATCCCAGTGAACAAGACCCACGGAGACCCAAGGGAAAGCCTCTCATCCAGCTGCAGAGCACCTCAGCCTGTGGGGGGTCCCAGGTTTCCAGGGGTCTCAGCCCAGGACACCACTGCCCTGGCACTACCATGGCTTCTAGATGGGCCGAGAGGGTGGTGTGGAATGCCTAGTCCTGAGGAGGGGTTCAGAGTGGGACTGCTGGTTTCCGGAACGAGGAGAGAGCCCACGTCTCCTGTCTGGGGATCCCCGAGCCAGCCTGCTGACCTCATGCTCTCCTGTCCTTCCAGCTGGTTCATGGGACGGCGGCCTGAGTACACAGACCCCAAGGTGGTAGCTCAGGGTGAAGGCCGGGAAGGTAAAGTCTGATCCACTCCACGCCACCCCAACCCCATGGACAGATTGGAGCCTGGGAGGGTCTAGGTGGGTCCCCAGAAAATACAGGATGGATGTCAGGCACCCACCAGGCCCTCAGACGCTGGTGCTGCAGAGCAGAGCCCGGGGGTTTTCCCAGAGTACCTCCCAGACGTGGGCCTGGTTGGAGCGGAGAGGCTTTGCCACGTCAGTCCTTCTGCGCAGCTGCCCTTCACTTCCCAGTGAGGGGCACGGGCCAGGCACTGCTGTCCCCACCCTACAGATGAGAACGCTAAGGTTGCAAGAGAGTCCCAAAGCAGCACGAGTCTCTTTCTGCTCCAGCCTGGCTGATGTTGCCCTTCTGTCCCCAGTGACCCGAGTCCGCTCCCAGGGCTTTGTCACTCTCCTCTTCAACGTGGTGACCAAGGACATGAGGAAGCTGGGCTACGACACTGGGCCTCCGGACACACAGAGCATCTCGGGGCCCAGCCCACCTC
Organism: Scalopus aquaticus; assembly: GCA_004024925.1. Classification (NCBI taxonomy): domain Eukaryota; kingdom Metazoa; phylum Chordata; class Mammalia; order Eulipotyphla; family Talpidae; genus Scalopus; species Scalopus aquaticus. Next base: position 119,913 of record PVIJ01000496.1, read on the forward strand.
AGGGCCTCCCCCGATGAAGGCACCAGCCCCTCCACCAGCAAGCCTGGCCGCGCGGTCGAGCCGACCGAGCAGTTCTCGGCTAACGCTCGGGCTGCTCCGGGGAGTCGGCCACCATCCACCTTGAGTGCAGCTTGGGGGTGGGGGCCGGCGTGGAGAGATACTTTTAATAATAAAGTTTGACTTTTTCATAGTGCCCAGGCCTAGGGCTGCCCCTACTCCCCTCCCATTGGGCCAGCACCTTCCCTCCAGCTGCTGGCTTAGGGGCTCATTCCAGCCCTGCGGGGGCAACTGCCCAGGAGGTGGAAGTTGCCGGAGAAAGCATGCCAGGATGGCCAGCAAGGGTGAGGGCTTGGGCTGAACCCAGCTTTGCCACTCACAGCCATGTGACCTTCCTACACCTCAACACACCCCAGTTGGGCATATCCACCCTGGAGGCTTTGGGAGCGCAGCACAATCACTTGTGAACTGTGCTCCAGGACCGCCACCTCCCTGGCCAAGGACGGTCCTGTCAGCAGCAGCTGCGTCGAGCAGCCCCAGCCCACCCTCGGCCTGACCCCACCGCTGCAGCTCAGAGGGTGAGCCGAAAACCTCACTCCCAGCGGTGGGAAACTGCTGGAATCAGCTTTCCAGCAAGTCTCAGCAGGAGAGGAAGGTGAACCTGTGGTGGGGTCTCCCTCCCTGCCTCACTTCCTTGCACATGCCCTACAGCACTTAGGTGAGCCCTCTGGGCAGGGACACAGCCTGCACAGCGCCTCAGCAGGATTTAGGGGGAGCCATAAGGTCCCCCACCTCCCATCTGAGGACCGTCAGTCCTACCACTACGTGCTGCCCTGGCTGCAACTGGAATTGCTCAGAGAGGCCACACAAACCCTCTCTCTCAGTTCTCAGCATCTGAAGTTCATGATGCTCACGGTACCCCATCCTCTGGCCCCAAACCACTATGCTTTGCAACTCAGGATCTGTCATCAGGAAAATTCCTCTGATTATCCCGAGCCTCCAAATGCAAAGTTCTCCCGCCCTCCGGCCCAACTGAAGCCCACTGTCCCCTGCAGTCTTACAGGCAGTGTATTTGTGCTCCCACACGCCATGTGGGGTTTGCCCCTCTTTAGCATTTCCCCCTTCCCTATCCTGGCTCTCGATGTCGGGCCCTCAATCTGGCACATGTCCATCAGAGGCCTGACTACCTTGTCTTTCTGTCCAGCTATCCCTGGCAACATCACTCTGCTTCTCACTCCCCTCCCTGGTAACCTGGACTGTGTCCAAGGAGGCAATGTCACAGCACAGAAGCAGCCAGGCTCCTGACCTCTGCTCGGACAGCTGCCCCACAGGCATTCGATTGTGAAAGCCCACCTATGTCGCCAACCTGCTGAGGCGCACAGTCCTGTACTACAGCGCACCTAGTGCGCCGACTGACGCACCCCTCACCTGTCCTGAAAGTGGCACCGTAGCTGCTCCAAGCCCCCAAGGCAAATCCTGCTCCCTGAATGGGCGTTGGAAGGTCAGATTTTCAGCACAGAAAGAATGGGGTACAGGGCCACCCCAGAGCAGAAGTGGGAACTCGGGGCCTCCTCAAAGAAGCTGTATGCCTACCCCTGTGACCTGTCCATCTGCTACTCCCTCTAACACCCCCCTCCTGCACCCACCTTTGCCACCCACTTTTCCACAATCAGAAAGCTCTTCCATATACTGAGAAGGGCCAGCCCCTCTGCAGCCAATCAGCTGGGCCACAGTAAAGCTGCCTGAATTGCCCAGGAGCCAGTGACAACAATTCCTCTTACAAATCTGCAGCTTCTCAAGGGGCAGCTCTTCTGGTGATGTGCATGTAGAAGAGGGAGCACTCAGTGGACCTTGGCCTGCAACTCTGAAACAGGCACGCTGTCACACCTCCCTCTGCACGTCTTGTGGCTAGGCCCCGAGTCCACGGGTGGTGGACTGCCCCCACTAATGAAGCCACAGCAAGGGTAGAGGACCACGGCCAACACTTCCAACACCGCAGCTTTGCAGACCACCCAGCGCAGTGTCCAGGGCTGCCTCCCAGCCCTGTCCTTCCCTGACATCCAGAGGCACCAAGTAGGCACCCAGCCTGCTTAGGCAGAGGGCCCAGGTCAGTGGTCTCAATAACCTCAGGCTGAGCTGGGCTGGGCAGGAACTGGCTCCCCTGCCACTGCTCATTTGTGTGGCAGGACTGACAAAGGTGAGGGTGGGGGAAGGACACAACCAGAAACCAAATCATGATACAAATGATAAATTATATTTATACAGTAAATAAGTATCAATAGTCAACACAAGTTCAAAACCAGCCACCGGCCCCTAGGACTGAGAAAACGGCTGGATGATACCTCCTACCCCGGTGCCAGTCAGGAAGGAGCAGGATGGCATGTGTGCAACACGCGTGGCAGCAGCCGGTGGCTTCATGATCAGTGCAGCGGGCAACAGTGACAAGGTGCCAGGGGATGGGCCTGTGCTGGGCGGCAGGGCCGGAGTGTTCTTGGGCCTCAGTGGCCGTGGCTGTAACGTCGGGGCCTCAAAGTCTGGTCAGGAAGGGCTCTTGTCTGTTAGAAAAGAATCACTGACCCATGTAGGTGAGTTTGGTCTATGAACTGAGGTGGTCCAGGCACGCACCAAGTGAGGAAAAGCACCTTCCTGGAAGCGTCCTGCCCCAGTCCTCCCTGCCTCCAGCCTCCCCCAGGCCAGAGACCAGACAGGGCCTCTGAAATGACTTGGGAGCCCCTTGATTCAGCCCCAGCTCCCCAGTTCTGGCAGAAGCATGGCTGGTCAGGAGCTCTGGGATGGCCTTGGGCGGGTTTGGGGGGGGGGGAGGAGCAGGGGAGCAGCAGCTTTGAACTTTTTTAAACAGGAGACGGAAGAGTGGCCTGAGTGGGCAATTCTGAATCAGCCTGCATACCTCTGGCATTTTACAGCTCTCCTGGCCCAGTGATAAGGCTCAGATCTCCTAGAACCAGAGGGGTAAGGAGGGAGGCCATGCCAGGTGGGTGGCTGCCAGTGGAGCAAGAGTTGAGAAGTCTGTGGTGAAACACAAGACTGAAACACCAGCCAGGCAAGCTGACTGGCCAGGGGACTCAGGGCACAAGTCCTTTCCCTGGGAGGAAAGCACGTCTTTTCTGACCCTTTATTCATGACAATACTTTAAGTGGTGAGTGGCGGGGAGGAAAGCTGGAGGTTGGGAAAGGGAGATAATATTAGTGCCTGTTTGTTAAAATCTATTGTGTGAGAATGCTTTTATCCTTCCTCTCCAAAAGAAGAGATGATTATTTTAAAATCTGCAACATGTTCTGGAGTTAGCAGGTGGGTGGGTCAGGGCCAGCCCTAGTCCCACACCCTGGCTGAGTAGGGGGCCACCCACTGGGAGCCATGGGCACAGACGCACCACCGCGCCCAGGCGACTGCCGTTTTCCACACTGTCCCCATCTTCACCCTGAGTGTGGATTAAGACAGAGGAGATCACAGACACACAAGGTTCAAGATGGCGCTTCCATCTCAGCTTTCCACTGCAAATGGAAGTCCTTGTTAATGCTGTGCATGCCTTCAGTTACAAAAAGGAGTTAGCCGATAAAAACTGGTGAGTCACATTCATACATTAGATTTTCTTCTAAACTTTCTTGATGTTGGTATATCAGTAAGAAAAATAGCCTCTCTCTTAGGATCTAGCCAAAAAAGGCAGAGAGTTAGTCAGTTTGGTGATTCACAAAAAAGGGGGGGTTAAAGAAAGGAAAAGGCAACTGGAGGCTAGGATTTTCTGTTGCTGTTGTAGTTTTTTTTTTTTTAAATAAACATCATCTTTTATGTGTAGTCAAATTCCCATATTTTTCCCTATAAAGAATTTGCTCTAGTTTTTCCATAAGGCATTTTTTTGTCTCATCCTTTTTAAATTTTCTTACAGAGTTAAAACCATAAATAAGATTTAAACCACTAACATGTCAAGTGCCAATATCTTAATTCAGCCAGACCTGGTAAATTCTATCAAAACTAGACAGTTAAATAAGAACCACGTTATAAAAATATTAGCCAAAAAAAGACTATTAGATAATTCTGCAAACTCAAATATGAAACTGTACTAAACAAAATATGTGCAAACGTATACAAGCATAGAGCCACGTGGCAGGGTTATGCTCAGATTAGTTTAAAGCTTGCTCTAGTGGATTTAATTCAAGAGTTGTTCCACGGTGGTAGTGTTAACTTTGAACTCATATGAGTCAAAGAAAAATAAAATATGCACAACCACTTCCCCAAAAGGTCACTGTCTAATGGAGCCGACACTTCTTTCTAGCCACACCTGGGACTGCCTAGGGTGTTGCTAGGGCTGGGGGCAAAGATGAGGTGACTGTCCCAAGTCCTGGGCTAGGCAGTGTCCCAAAGACCCTAGGGCTGAAGTCGAGGCAAGGGTAACACTGGCCCCTGCCTCCTCATCCAAGGCGATGGACAGCCAGCCTGTTTCCATGGGTGCCAGGACCCAAGCTAGGGAGGAGGTGCGAGAGGGCAGCCAGGCGGGGTCAGGAGCCCCCCCGTGGGGGGTGGGCTGGGGGACAGTCCCCACTTCAGGAGACTGGCCTGCCGTGTCTGCTGTCTCACCCAGCCAGTCACTGACAGAATCTGAGGGTCAGGGCTGTAAAGACAACCCTTTTTATCAGGAAGCCAGATCTAGAAAGCCCTAACAGCCCCTCCCAACTCTCAGACACCGTTTCACAAACCAGAGTCCCTGCTCGGCATCCTCGGGCTCGCGCCCTGGCATTCACTCTGCTGGGGGCCAAGGCCCAAGCACTAGAGAAGGAAAGGGTTGGTTGTGCTGGTGGCCTGAGCAGCCGATGGGGAGATGCCCACGCTGCCCACCATGTTCATTGTGGCGGGGCCCAGGGCCGTCAGAGAGGAACCGCTGGCCCCCAGCGCTGGGTGCGAGGCCACGGAGGTCATGGAGGCCACAGTCACGGGCTCCGCACCTGGGCTAGGCCCGAAAGACGTGCTGGTCCCCAGTACAGGGCTCCCCCGAAGCTGGTTCAGGGTCAGCGGCTGGGGCTGGTTCACCTGGAAGGGGTTGACGGGGGCTGAAGCCGTGGCTGCACCTGGAGAGAGAGCCGGAGGAGCAGTGGCTAGTCAGAACATCACCCAGAGGGGCGACCACATCCTCACCTCATCCTGTGGGGACCAGAGGCGTGGTATGACCCAGATACTTCACATACCTCATTTCTGCCCGAGAACCCCCAACTCCACTCCTTTAAGATCTGTGTCTTTCTCCCCTCGAGGGACCTATCAAGGACTATGGCCCAGATCTTTGGTTCCCCTTCAAGGGGCAGGTCTGAGGCTGAACACTTTGAACGTGTCATGTTCCTGCCCTAGGGGAGCCCAAGGCCTTGCTGGGGAAGTTGTGGGGACACAGGGAGGCTTCCTAGAAGAGGGTTATGAGCTGGGTGCTGAAGGATAAACTCAGTGTCTCACTGAAAAGGAGGAGGGAGGGCGTTCCAGGCAGGGACAGACTGTGTGAGGTACGTTAGAAGCAGTGCGGCAGCGAGTCTGTACCCAGGGAGAGAAAGGGGTGGGACTACAATGGCCCTGGGCATGAAAGTAAGGCCTTGGGACTCACTAAGGGGGTAGAGCAGGTTTTTAGATAAACTCCATCAGTAGGGAGGAGGGTTCGGGGAGCTGAAGGGAGGGGGTAGAGGGAAGGATAAGATTCCCCTGCATGGGAAAGACAGAATGCAATACCAGGAATGAAGTGAAGATCTTTGGGTCCCTGAACTGTGTCCCCCAAGAAGGGGCATGTTGGGCAGAACACTGGCTCTTCCTTATCTCAGCACCACCCTCCTCCAAATGACTAGGAACTGGGGTTTGCTGAAGGGTCTCATTGGCCAGGGACACCAAGTCAGGGCAGCTTCTGCTGGGCAGACTCAACTAAGAGGAGAGGGGCTGTTTTCCACCCCCAACCCCAAATGAACAGCACTTTCATGCCCCACCCCCCAGGACCTGGAGAGGAGGAGGTAAGGTCTAGGATTGGCTCCACCCCCTTCCCACCTCGAGACAAAATGCCCCCAGCACGGGGCCCCAGTATGGCCCATGAGTGGAAGAGCCCTCAAGAGGTGGAGGAGTAGCCAGGCACAGAGACCTGCAATCCACTCACTCACAGGGGCAGCAGATGGCCAGAGGAAGCCAGCATACCTGGTGCCAGGAAAGGGTTGAGGGACTGGGCCGGCGGGGCTGGCCTGGTCACCAGTGAGTCCAGGTTCACCAGAGCCGCATTGGGGCCCAGGAAGGACTCGGGTGTTTTCCGGGCGCTGTTGGACTTGCTTGAGGTGACGGTCAGGGGCTGAGACTCAAAAGGGTCAGGGCTTGTACTTCCATTGTTTTGGGGTGGTGGAGAGGCCACCTTCTCAGCTATAAGACAAGGACACACACGGGCCTGGTGAGCGTGCAGGGTGGGGCCCAAGACTGGTGCATGCAATGCTGCCAACCCCGGAGCATCCAGAGCAGAACACTGATATACCCGGATGCAAGATTCCCAGGGGACCCCAGGCTGCATAGAGGATGGGATGTTCATTGCAGTGTAGTTTCCAACATCCCCACACTGGAGATAGTCGGCTACAGGGCAGGTTTTATATATAATCTACTGTCCACATAACCAACCCCCAAAATGCAGGGACAGAAGAGATTCGATGAGGAAGCAGAACTGTATTGCAGTATTAAGTTAGAAAAGCAGTGGACAAATCAGTATGAACAGCACCAGCCTCCAAAAGTATTAGGATGTTTGTGTTGGTAGCCAGTGACCTTTTTTATATTTTCACTTTCTAAATTTTCTGCAATGAACATGAATTTCTTGAGAGTAAGAAGAAAGCAAATTATTATTCTTTTTAATTCAGCCAATAGAGGGTGTGCTCAGATACACCGGAGGGAATGTGGTTGCTTTGCCAAGATGCAACATGGCAGTGGGTACAGAGGTTCTTAAAAATGGTCATACTTTCCACTCAGTAATCCCATTTCTAGGACTCCAGTCTCAGGAAATAATGCAAAATGTGAACAAAGATTTGAGCACAAAGATGTTCACCACAGCATTATTTACTTGAGCAGAACTTGAAATCAACCTAAAATGTCCTCCCCCAAATTAATAATCAAACAAATTATTACTGAGCCATACAGAAATACTACATAGCTATGAAATATAAAGAATTTTTAATGTTATGGGAGGGGGGCAAGATTCAACTCTGATAGAATGAGCTGAACAACAACAAAAAGACTGTATTTAAGAGCTCAGAGAAAACTGGAAGATAATAGTGGTTAAGGGTAGGTAAAAGGACCATAGGCGATTTTCATTTTTCTTCCATAAACTTTCCCAAATTTTTTACAATGGAATACTTCTAGAATTGGGGGTAAATATTCTGCTAGTCCACAGACAATGCCTGCCTTCTCATTGGAGGCATGGAGGGTCGGGCAAGGACAGTTAGGTTGTGCTTTGGCCTGTGGAGAAAACACTGGAATCTTGGCTTTTTTAATGCAGCAAAAGAAAGACCCCAAGAAGCAGCACATTCTAAGTTGACTCTGGTTCCCTGAGCTGAGAGGGGACAAAAAGGATTGTCAGAGGTGCCAAGCTGCTCGTACCTTAGACCAGGACCAGCCAGGCCTGTAGCTGCAGCTGAGGGGAAGGGTGGAGGAGGTGGGAGAGAGGAGATGGGAGGGAAGTGGGGAGGGCACAGGGAAGAAGCTGAGAGGAAAGAGAAAGGAGACAAGTTGCTCTACACGGCTGGGAGGTGTGGCCCTGGGACAGAGGCTGCCTGGCTGTCCCCAGCTCCACTTAGGGGTGTGTGAAGAAGACATCCTAGACTTTGCTCCGCCCCTTCAGGAACAGTCTCTGCCACCCACCCTGACTCCCTCCCAACCCAGGGACATGGGGGTAGTGGGACAGCTGGGCCTGGAGATTTGACTGTGGGTCCTGGACAGGGAGGGTAAAATGGGGCAGGTGGGACCTACAAGCTTAGGATGATGAGAGGCAGACACAACTTGTCCATACCCAGAGATGGGGCTGTCCAGGAAAGGTGGCACCTCTAGAGAGTGGTAAGTTGGGAAAAGGTAGGTAAATGGAAATGACAGCTCAGACTTGGGGGGGAGGGCATGCTGGGCCAGGGAACCATGGGGCCCCATGGGGGGAGCGAGGCTGTGACAGGTGACAGAGACAGGAAACACAGGGCCCAAGACAAGGAGAGGGAAAAAGAAAAACTCAGCCACATGACCTTTCACTGCTGATGTTTAAGTTCCCACAATTAAATCCTTATAGCTCCCAAGATCAAAATGCAAATTTAAGAAGACAGGTCTTGAAAGCTGATTATTTCAATAACTGGACTGGTCAAATGTGAAAATGTTATAGATGCCACTGTACCTTTACATACCTGTTTTCTTTGAAGTTCGGAGGTTGTCAAATTCAGAAAAGTCATCTTTAATTGTACCATTCAAGTTACTGAAGAGATCGAAGGCCCCTGAAAGAACAAACAGCCAGTGACTGTGGGTGCATCGTGGCTTCCTGCTTCCATTTCCCAGTCTACAACCTGGGGGTGGGCTAGAGTGGGGGCTTCTCCTGTGGGCAGGGGCAGGGAAGACAGATCTCCACCCTACATCATGGGGGAGACCTGCACTCAGGGTTACCTGGTGGGTTGAGAGGGAGCTGGCAGGGAACCCTGACCTCCCTGTGCACGAAATGGGGCACCCGCCTACCACTGCTCCCACCACCCCCACCCCAATGGAAGGAAGGCTAATGGTGGTGGAGACACTTCCGAGCTGGATCTGGAAGTCTGCGTTAAGGGCCTGTAGGAAGCTACTGGAAGGAGTAGGGCAGCCTGCCCAGAGCATCTTTAGGAAGCTTCCTCTGGAGGAAGACGCAGGTACCCAGAACCCACCTTTCACCCTGGAAGCTTGGCATCAGGCGATCAGAGACAAAGGTGGCAGAGGGAAAGAGTATAGAAAGTAACTCCATACCAAGAAGCCAGGAGAAGGGCAGAGGCTGGGCAAAGGGGCTCGTAAGTTGGGGCACGGAGGTCTCACCAGAGGTGGATACAGGCTTTGTGGCTGAGGCTGCGGCCCAGGCATCAGCTGTTTTCCCAGCACTGGGGGCAGACTGCTGTGGGGCTGCCCAGGGGTCTGAGCTCTTACAGACAGAGCTGGTTCCGGTGGGAACACCCCATGGGTCCACAGAGGCTGCCGACTTGGCACCTGTAGGAAGGCAGGGTAGGACTCAGAGATGCCCACTGAAAGTCCTGGGCTGTTGAGCTAAGAAGAACAAGATCACTGTAAGCCGCGTAAGCCACACTAGGGTCTGGAGAGCCAGCCGAACAAAAGGTGCTGCCCTATGCCAGCAACACTTGAAGAGCCAAAGCCCAGGGGAACTTCACTGAAGAGTGTGCTGGGCCAGGACAGCCCTCTGGGAAGGAACAAGCTCCCAGCCACCTGAGGTCTTACAATGGGTTCCCTGAGCTAATTGAAGCCCACCTCTCCCAGGACCTGTAGGTTTCCTCCTGAGACCAAGGCCCTCCCCTAGCCTGGGACATTCAGCCTCAGGCCCCAGCAGTGAGGCTCTCCCTACTGGTTTCCAGCAGTTTCTGCTTTAGACAGAAGGCTGTCAAAGAGGCTGAGCACAGCATAAAGAGGCCAATCAAACCAGCGCCTATGTGCTGACGCCAAACTGGGTCACAACGGGCTTTACTGTATCCTTTAGGGATACAATAAATAGAAGTGAATTTCTGGTAAAGTGTCAGTCCTTCACGTTGGTAATATGTACATAGATAGATGTATATTTGTGCATCTTCTTTCTTCTGGTGGCTCATCACAACCAATGTGTAGCAGTCACTACCGCCTGTATGGGACCAGAAGGTGGCTCCCACCACAGCAGCCCTCCCCCCAGTCTCCAAGAACTTTTTGTTAGCCTCCTCTTGACCTTCCTTCTCGTTTTCATGTAGAGGTACGCATAAACAAGGCAGTGGCTAGCTGGGCCTACTTTCTTAACTTCATAAAAATGGAGCAGACTGTAAACATTCTTTTGTGACAGGCTTTCGTTTACTACACGTTTTATTTGGGAGAGTCATCTGTGTTGAAGCGTAACTGCAATGTGTTCGTTTTTCGGAGGTGGCAGGGGGTTCACCCTTGATTAGTCTGTTGAAGGCACTGGTTTGGTTTGGTTTTGCTTCCCTGCTTGTTCTTGCATAAGAGAACTACAGTGATCAGCCCTTCCCCTTCACCCAGAAATGCAGAGTGACCTCCTGCAGTCCTGCCAACTGACGTGCCCACTGGCAGTAGGCACAGGTCCTGCCGCTCCAGGAGCTGTGACTTAACCTAAGTTTATTGTTAGTTCACTTTTTCATGCTCGCCAATCTGGTGGGTGTGAACTGTTATTTTATCCTGTGTTCACTCATTTTCTGTTCCTTAATGGCGCTGCATGTCTGTGTGTCCCATGTAATCCTTCAAGACTCCTCTCAAGTCCCTTGCTCCAGTCTTCCCTCCATCCTCCATTGTTTATCTCTTGTCCTGATCTAAGAGAGTTCTACATTCTGAACACTGATTTACTGAACTGTTTACTTGTACTACAAGTAACTTCTTCCATTTTAGTGTTTCTTTTCCCTCTTCTTAAGGTATTTTTTGAAAATTCTTAACTTCAACGAAACCCAATCTAGTCATATCTTCCTTCATACTTGTGCTTTTCCTGACAATTAGGAAATCCTTCCTTACATGGGGGTGTCAGAGTTGTTCTTCTGTAGTAACTTCTAAAGAGCTGCCTTTCACATTTACGTATTACGGGTTCAAATTCCCGTCTGCTTTTATGACAACTCACCCAGCACCTCTCCTGACTGACCTGTGTGGAGTTCCTCCTTTGCCATAGTCAGCTCTTCATGGATTTATCACTGGGTTCTCTATTCTGGTCCATTGACTAGTATGTCTGTCCCTCTCTATGTACTGCTTCTGCTCACAGGTAAGATGATGATAATCTTGCTATCCTGAACAGAAAATTCCAATCCTGTTCTTATTCTTCAAGAGTGTTTTGGCTCTTCTTGGCCCCTTGTTCTTCAATAACCATGTAAAAATGATCTTGTCAAGTTGGGGGGAAAAAGAGATAAACATTTGGACTTTCCACCAAAATTGCACTGAATCTCAGACCAATCTGAAGAAACTGTTATCACTGTGAGTCTTCCAAATCAAAATCATAGGCTATCCCCCCCCATTTGCTTGTCCTCTTTAATATCTATCAGTGAAATTTTATTTATTTTGTTCTTTACCTTCATAAAGGATTTATACAACTTTTGTCAAACTTACTCCAAGAACAGGAACATTTAAAATTTTATTATCTATTTATTGTTATGCCTAAAAAATTAATTTTGCACACTAATTTTTATATCCAGGATTCTGGCTAAACTTTTAACTGAAATTCATCCTAATTATTTATGCTTATAGTGTTAATAATTCAATATAAAAAAAAACCTGTAGAAGTTTTTTTTATTTCTGTGATCATATTACTTGCAAATGATGGCTGCAAGATTCTTTCCAGTTCATACACATTTCTTATCTCACTGAGCTGGCTGGGAACGCCAGGCCCTGTATAAAGCTGGAGTGACCAGTATACTTGTCTTGCTTTCAGGATCAATTTTCAACATCTGACCATTAAATGTTAGCATTTACCATTAGAGGCTTTTCTCCTTTGCGAAGACCTTTATCAGATTCTGGAAATTCTCCATTATTCCATATTTGCTAAGACCATGGCAATAAATGACTGATGAACCGTCTCAACCTGTTTGAAACTCTATGAAGATGATCATGATTTCCCTCTTTGACTCTGTTAATACATTTTCAAATAACATGGCCCTTGCAAACAAAGTTTTTCATGATGCTGTATCACATATTTTTCTCATTTTGGTTTTGCAAGTGTTTCTTTGCTTAGGGTTTTTGCGTCTATGTTCCCCAGTGGGGCTAGCTGACCTGTCCTCTCACTGCATGTCTTATCTGAGTTTGGTGGTAGGGTTATGTTAATCCTCACCAAATGAATAGGAATACTTCTATTTTGCTATCGTTTGAAGAGGTTGGTATAAAAGTGAAATTGCAGCTTAAATGGTTTTAGAATTTGCCAGTAGAACCCTGAGTAAATTTGGGAAGTAAGGGGATTTTAAAGTATTGACTCAAACTCCCTAATAACTATAGGACTACCTCTGTTTAAAGGGTTTAATTGTTCATTCACTTTTCATAAGTTTTCTTCTTAAATTTATCCATTACATTGAAGTTTTTATATTTTTCAGCAGAGAGTGAACTTCGGGCACTTTATCTGGAGTTACGTTGTTTATTTCATTCCTAATACCACCGACTTTTTCTCTTCAGTTAAATTAACTAAAAAGTTTTTTTAATTTAACTTACCAAAAGTTTATTCTTTTACTCTTTTTAACGAATCAGGGAATATCTTGTGGATATTTCAGTTGTGCTCTAATTCATAAATTTCTGTTTTCTGATCTTCATTACCTTCCTTCAACAACATGGGTTTGAACTGCACGGGTCTACTGACATGTAGACTGTTTCCTAGCCAGGGGTTTCTGCATTCTCCAATTCAATCAACCGCAGATGTCAGCTGACCTAACACATCGATGCAGATGCCACATACATGAAGGGTGGGCTCTAAGTTTTACTCACATTTTTGACTGTGCAGGAATCAGCACCTCTAACCCCAGTGCCATTCAATGGTTAACTGTAATGCTAATATAACCTCTTAACTGCTCATGTTACCTCATTAATTCTGCACCTTTCTTCACAAATGTAACATATAAGGCTATAAAATTCCCCCTTACTATTGCTTCAATTGTCTCATAAATTCTGATGGGAGTTATTTACATTATTTGTTTCTAAATATTTCTGATTTTTACTTTCTTTTTGACTCAAGAATCTGGAAATGTTTTTAAAATGTCAAGAGTATGGACTTTAGCTAATTATCTTTTTCTTCTTAACTTTAAACTTGAATATAATGTGGTCAGAAAATGTATTCTATGTGATCCCAATTTTCTGCAGTATTTTTTTGGGGTGGGGGCCAAGCAATGATCAATTTTTTTAAGTGTTCTGCATGTGACTGAAAACAATGCATATTCTCCAATAGCTACGAATGATGAATTCATGTGCTTATAAATTGTACTACTCAGATTTTCTTATATTCTCATTGCTTTAAAAATATTCTGCCACATTATATCCCATTTCTGATGCTTCTGGTTCTTTTCTGGAGCTCAAGTGTTTCCATCTGGTTCTCTTCTTATCAGCCTGAAGAATAACTTCCCTCAGAGTTTCTTGTGAGGCATACGTGTTAGCAATAAATTCTCTTAATTTTCTGTTACCCGGGAATGCCATTATTTATTTTATTCTTGAAGAATACCTTCAGCGAATATAGAACTCTGGATGGGTGGCAGTTTCTTCTTGTTTCAAAACTTGAAACATCTTTATTTCACCATCATTCTCAGAAGAATGACAGTTTCACTGGGAATGGAGCTCTGGGTTGATGGGTGTTCTTTCATGCACTGAAGGTGTTACTCTGCTGTCCTCTGGCTCCCCGTCACTATTGAGAAGTCGGCTGTCAGTCAGTGAGACTGCCATTCCTTTGTAATATACCTTCTGTTCCCTGTGGGCTTATTTAAGATGTCTTCTTTCTTTGTGTTCTGCAGGTCCCTGACGATGTGTCTATGTGGGATTTATTGATGCTGCTTAGTATTCATTGGACTTCTTGGATCTGAGAAGCAGCACCTTGCCACAATTCTTGAAAACACTCAGTCATTATCTTTTCAAATGTGAATTCCCCTGGAATTCCAAACAGATATGTATTAGATGTCCTGGTTCTGCCTCCATGCTTCCCCAGTCACGCTGACCTTGCTGACCTCAAACACAAAAGGGCACGTCCACTGCCTGCCACCTTTGGGTCTCTGAGTTCTGCCACCTTTTCCTTCTTGTCTTGCCTTCCCTAACTCTCCTGGCACCCTCTCCTCAGTGTCCTTTAGAGCACTATCATAGAGCACCCTAACTGCTCACTGTCTGAGAGTCTCCCCTGATCTGTAAGTTCCCTCAGAGGAAGGGCGCTTTCCTCCCCTGTACCAGGCATGACCTGGGACCACCTGCAGAGCTCTGAAAGAGGAGAGCAGGAGGGGCAGTGACTGCAGCTTAGAGAAGAGGTTCCCCTGAGCCTCAGACAGGACTTCCTCCCTGGGGTCCAGTTCCTACCCATGCCCTTCGAGTCCTAGTGTGAGTGTGTAGGATGGACATGTGGACTGGAGGGTCACTGGCTTTCAAAAAACAAACCCTGTGCTAGTTGCTCTATCACACTGACTTTACCGGAAATGCTGAGTGGCTTTAGGGCAGCCCTACCAAGCCTACACCAACGACTGCCTTGTAACTTTGGCAGGGCTAGCTGATAAGCGGGAAGGGACATGGCGAAGGGAACAGGACTGTGCTGTTTCACACCCACCGTGCCACAGAAAGCACCTGACCACCAACTAGGGACTGAAGGGATGCAATGAAGGATCACAGGGACCACAGGACCTCCAGGCTCAAAGGGACTCTACAGTTAACTCATTCTAACTCTCTTCCCCACAGGGACCACAGGACCTCCAGGCTCAAAGGGACTCTACAGTTAACTCATTCTAACTCTCTTCCCTGGAGTTCAGTGACCACTTCTTCTAGAGGTCCTGGGTTAATGTCTAATTCAGGAGACAGAAGCATACACCGAGGAGAGCTGCTCCATATCTCTATTTATGCAGCATTCAATTAGATGTCACAGGATTTCACTTACCATGCAGTTCAGGGAACACCAGATCAGGGGTTCTCAGCTGCGGTTGTCCTTGGGAATCTCTTGGGGGATTTTAGTAGATTATCGATACACTGTCTTGTTCCCCCATTCCCAAACATACTGATTCCAGGAGGGCTTGGGCATTTGGATTTTAAAAGCTGTCCAAGTGAGTGGGATAGGCAATCCAGATATGAGAGAGCCACTGAGTTCCTGCAGTGCTCAGGCCACGGTCAAGCCCTCTTCAGACATAATGGCCCAGCTGAGATGCACAAGTCTGAGTGAACAGACATGAGGGAGGTGCCAAGAGCTGCCTCCCATAGACATGTGGCCCCTGGAGTTACCTCACTCCATCAGAGCAACATTTGCCAACATTCACCAGGCCCAGAAACAGAAACACTGACACAAGCAAATGCCCACACAAGGGACACAGGCAGCTGGTGACCATGAAATAGGTGAGGCAGTCCTGAGGACAAGCACAGAGGCACAGGTCTTCCCAAGCACAGAAATCTGAGTCAATATTTTCAAGAATAAGTAGGAGTTTGCTAGAAAGACAACAAAATGCAATATAAAATAGGAATTAGCCACCAGGGGAAAGGAGGCTACCCTGCCAAGCAGAGATCAGACTTGAAACTCTCTTTGGTGACCCCATCAGTCGCAGGCCGCAGGCATTGCCTGAACCAACATGGGCATGCCCCTGGGCGACCACCACACACTCCCAATGCAAAAGTGGGATCTGCTTCTCTACCTGGACCTATCTCAAGGTCTACAGCCATCTGAAGGTCTAAACACACCAGTCTCCCCTAAAACTGATATAGCCCTAAGAGTGAAAACAAAAGTATCATAACATTTCTGAAAGCTCTTCTACCATGAATGACACATGAAGTTACACACACTGTGTGGAATGTGAGGCCTTCTCCATGAGCAGGCATCACACTGAGCTGCTTTCAGCCCAGGCTCACAGGCCAGGCTTCCATTTGGAGTCCCTCCTCCACTCCCATGCCCAGCAGCTCCACCCTAAAATTACTGAAGAGCCTCTTCTGATACCTGCAGTTATTTCTCAGGGCCCTGCTTCCCCTTTAGAATCTGCTGAAACAATTTAAAAAAAAAAAAAAAAAAGCATGGCCAAGAACTTGAAAATTCAGCAACCTATCTGAGGTATATGTTTTTAAAATCCCTCAGATGCCCCTTTAACCCTTGCTCCCTTACTCTTTCCCCTTAACCTCAGAAATGACACTTCATTTATTAATGTCTGCCAGCTTTTATAAGTATTTTGCTTCATGGAATCATCTACTATGTCAATGTACAACACCTGTCTTTGTTCTTCTGACATGCCTTCCTTCCTACATGTAACTTTCATGTAAGTCCTTCCATTTTGCTGTAAATGGTAGCGTTTCATTTTTCCTTATGGCTGAATGGTATTCCATTGTGTGGACATACCCTACCTTCTTAATTCAATCTGCTGTCACTGGGGTGATGCATGATGCTGAAATCAAGCTCTGGCCCAGAAGGAAGCCCCTGCTCCCTTACTGCCATGTACATGGACAAAGTTGGTCACAGCTCTGTGTTTTAGTGTGGAATTAAAGATGTACTCAGTTCAAACCCTGGCCGCACCCCCAAATCAGCAGATGGCCATGGAAATGCCGTTTAGCCTCTGAGTTCTACAGCGATTCTGGCCTGTGAACGGTGGTTGGGATCTATGTGCATACAGAAGGCTGTGACTTTCTGCTCTACTGTGTGAAGGAATTATAGGAGCCCATACTCTGTGACACCTCACACTTTTCAAACCTAACTTGGGGATACGAGATAATATTCCCTCCACCTTCCCACAGGTGTTGATGGATCCCAAAAGCCAGCCCGTGGGAAAGTGAGCAGCAGAGAGCCGGGCACAGCAGCCCAGTGACTGCCTGCTGACAACGCGGCTGCAGAGCCCAGCACCCCTCCTCCTCCTCCATGAATGGACAGTGGATTTGCTGCAAGGCTCCTCTGTGTACTGCCCTCCATAGGGTCCGGGCCATGCCCCATACCCGATAAATAAATGCTTGTTGAAAGCTCAAATAAGAGGAAAGGAGGATGGAACCAAGGGCAGAAAGATCAAGCAGCTTCCGCCCCCTCCTCTGTGGGTCCATTCAGAGTGAGTACTCAAGCCTCACCAAGCCTCATGTATGAATATTCATGGCGCAGGGAGGCAGTCAATCTCAGGGTCCCAGAACTGAGCTGTTGGAGGGGGGGAGGTGTCACCAATAAACCAGCAGCACCACCTGCTGCTACTGGGCGGAAGATGGCCTCTGTCCTGGGCCAGGCAGCAGGAGGGTGGGCAGAGAGAGTGCCTGGCGGGCCAAGGCCTTCTGAATCACCAGGCTGTGTGCCCTCCTCCTACCAGGTGGCTGCTTTGTGTGTCTGGAACAGAGAAGGAAGTGCCCCGCTGACCTGGCAGGATCCAATTTCCCTCCTCTCAGTCCTCAGCATTTTCTCCTAAGGCTACTTGGCCAAGATGCCCCCGGTACTGCTTGGAAAGAACTAGTCATGGCAGGGCTCACTACAGAAGTGGCTTGCCAAAGCAGTTCTTTCATCTAGGGGGTGCAACTAACAGAGCTTGGGAAGTGACACTTCAATCTCTATAATTTATGAACATTTTTTGGGATTCAGGGGTGGCCCTGAAAACATGCACCAGAGGAATTTATTAGCGGCTAACTGGTAAATCCAACACCATGCCTTACTCTGGAGCTGTGCTGGAAAGTGTAAGCAAAGCATGCTCCAGTGAATTCAGGAGCTGGGGTCACGTCTCTCCTGCAGAGTGGGTGAAAGCACAGTACTAGAGCTGCAGAATCACCTCCATGTGTACAAGCAGGCCAAGGGGAGGTGGCAGAACCTTGTACCGTCATTGCAGTCAAGTTGTTCAGAGTTTCTAATGATGCCTATAAAGGCACATTATATAAAGCAAATGTAAACTCTATGTACCTTTATAAATGTGTATATTCAACAGGATCTGGACTCTGTAAAAACTTTAGTGCCCAGTGGAAAAACAAAACAAAACAAAACAGGAAGCAGCAGATAAAACTAACATTTTAACACTGGTTATCTCTTGACGCTAGAATTTCAGGTGACTTTTCCAAGACCTATACAGCCACAGAAGGGCTTTTTAACAGTACAGGATGCTGTGATAATTCCCCGACGAGGGGCGTGAAGCACTGAGCCTGCCCTAACTTGCTGTGCAGGTTCAGAGGACCAAACTTCTCTGGGACTGGTGGCCTGTTTTCTCCCTGATTCACTGGTAAAAATGCCAAACGCATTAGAACCTAGGAGAAGGGCCTGAGTTGGGCAAATGACAAGAGAAAGCAAATTGACAGCCCTCGAACCACATGTGCCCACCAGCAGAAATAATTCGATTAACCTCAACCATGTTCTTAATTTAAAAATTAATAGCAAGGATGTCCACTCTCATTACTACTTTTCAGTATATTACTAGAAGTCCTAACCAGAGCAGTAAGACAAGAGAAAGACATACAAGGAATCTAAATAGGGAAAGAAGAACTAAAACTATCACTATTGACAGATGATATAATATACAGAGAGAATCCTAAAAACTCCACAGAAAAACTACAAAAGCAATACGTAAAAATGAATAGATTTTTAAAATTCAGGTTTAAACTGGATTCAAAAGAGCCAACAAGTAGCCACTCAAAGTGTTTATCAACTGTTTTAATTGTTAAACAAAATGTGGTGTAGCCATAAAGTGAAATAGTAGTCATACAAAGGAACAAAGTATGGAAAGATGCTATCCCATGGATGAACTGAAAGCAAGATGCTGAGTGAGAGAAGCCAGACATAGAGACCACATGTCACGCGATTCCATTTATGTGGACTTTTAGAAGAGGCAAACTGATGGTGTGGGGAGAGGAGAGAGAAGGAGCAGGAAGTGACTGCTCAATGGGTTTCTTTCTAGGGTGATGGAAACAGTCTGGAATTAGCAATGGCTGCAGAGCATTGTGAATGAGTAAGAACCACCAAAATGTCCACTTTAAAATGGTGAAGATGGTGAATTTTATCTTGATTGAAAAAAAAAAAAAACACAGCTGAAGAGCATGCGCTCTCATGCACTGTTCAGCTGCCTCTCACCAGCAGTGCCCCCACCTCTCGACAGTCCTGGGTGATGCTGCTTGCAGGTGTGTGAGGACCCCAAGTGCTGGAGATGGCCCTGCCCAACCTGCCAGGAGACTGCCAGTCCCTGTGAGGTTGGGTTCCTCCTGGCTCACCCAAGACATTTGGACAGAGGAAGGAAGGAAGACCGAGCAAATTGAGTCCATTTATAATATGTTTATCTCTCCTGACTATGTTTACCCCTGGTAAGTAAGTCAGAGAGCTTAAAAAAAAAAAGGTATAAGGTAAAAAGTTTCTCTCCACCACCCCCAGCCTCCAAGCCCCTCTCTAGAATAATCCACTGACTCCGCATAATTCAAACTTAGTAAACTCATCTGCACCCAGTGTGACCACATCCTTTTCCAGGCATTGAGAAACTCTCTCATTAATGACCCATTATATAATTCTAAAAGGGACTGACAGTCTTTCTCAAAGAATATCCTATCCGTAACTTCAAGTGGCCATCACTTTATAATAAAAGAGCTTTTCCAAATTGAGTATAAAGTCAAAGGCACTTTCTGGACGGGCCCCACAGGGGCAGTCTAGCAGACCTGCCTTGGCGATCCCCACACGTGGTCAGCAAGACATTACACCGCAGGCTCCCTGGGGGCACGAGAGATGACACACATGCCAGGGACCATGTGAACCCGCCTCCCTGGCAGCCCTAAGCCTGGCCTTCAGTGGTTGAAAGCTGTGAACCATCTGGCTTGGGGTTTGCTCAAAAGCCCACAGGGCTCTT
Source organism: Scalopus aquaticus (assembly GCA_004024925.1). Classification (NCBI taxonomy): domain Eukaryota; kingdom Metazoa; phylum Chordata; class Mammalia; order Eulipotyphla; family Talpidae; genus Scalopus; species Scalopus aquaticus. The sequence goes on from PVIJ01000496.1 coordinate 139,571, forward strand.
GCCAAAGGGATCATGGGTCTCCACACATAAAGGCAACAGCATTGCCCAAAGACTTCTGGGTCTGATACTGCCCTCTGGACATGGCCAAACACTTGGCAAGGCTGCCAGGCCCTCAGTGACCAGGACTCCCCACACACTCCTCTCTTGTTGACTCTGCTCCCTGATGGAGGTTCCTGTACCTGAACCTGCCACACCACTGCATGCCCTCAGACCACTTACAAGCCGAGCCTTCTGCTGGAAACTCCCTTGCTTCTTTGTGGCCTAGTCACCTCATGCTCTTCCTTATAGATGCCTCCAAGATGTCTGTCTGCCTCCTGCAGGATTCCTGAACTAAACTTTGTCCCAGGATACTCTCAAAGAACTTCCATGGAGGCCCAGGAAAAAACAGTAGTATTATGCTGGTGTTCCTGTCTTGCCCACACCTGCCCAAGACCCTAAGGGCAGGACCATTACCTGTCCATGTCTGGGTCTCTGCATGGCAGGACAGAGCCTAACATTTGGTGCGCTTCAGCAAACATCCAGGATCCTCGCTGAACACAAAACCTGCTTCCAGTTTGGGGAAACAGAGTCTAAGAGGTTGTCACAAAATATATGATTCAAAGTTCCTATACAGAAAGCGCCCAGGTCAGCCATGGCAGCAGGATCCAGAGCACCGAGAGAGGGCCTCTCAGAGTGGTAGGCTGGCTAGGAAGCTATCATGAGCCTGCAGGCCAAGGCCTAAGTCCAGCAACTAGTAAACCCATGTGCCCAAGATCTCCAGCCAAATAAAACCTACGGTGCCATTTGAAACATACTGTTTCAAATCTCCCATCATAAATTCTCCTGCATTAAACAGAACTTTAAAATAGTCATTTAGTCTATTAAGTCAATTTGTTATTGCCTTAAATATTAAGAATGATAGCAAATGTATCCCCTTCTCATTAGCAGTGCTGTTTAGCACATGATCTTTTCCAGCTAATTATAAAACTTGATTTAGATGTTTCATGCTACATATTATAGTTTCTTAATCTGGGGTATTGGGTGTAATCTGACACTGAGTGAGTTGACATGTGTCCCAGAGAAGGGACGTCATTTTTTATATATGTGGGAAAAGAGTAGAAGTCAGTTTTCCTTCTACCAGAGCAGAAAACCATTCAAAACTGAATGAAAGACAGAGCTGTGCCACCAGACTTACTCCTACCTCTGCCAGGTGAGAGAGCAAGAAGTTCTGTCCTGTTGCCCCTCACCCATCCAGCAGGCAGGTACAAAAGACAAACAAGAGAGGTCTTTACCAAATGATGGCCAGGAGTCCGAAGCACTGGTTGGGGCAGTCGGCCCGCCCCAAGGGTTGGTCTGGTTAGCTGAGGTTGACGAGCCCCAGGGCTCTGCTTTCTGGGCAGCAGCGCCTGAGTTGGGGAGGGCATCCATTAAATCCAACAGGGTGGTCTGCTGTGGGTGGGATAACTGCTTGAGACAAAGAGAAGGGGATAAGTTTTACTTGCTACGGTTTAAGCGAATATCCACACATTAGTCATAAATATTACCTTACTCTCTTACTAGAGCAGACACCCTCCAGGAGGAGCCAAGGGGAACTGGGAAGATGAGCTGCCCCATCATCTGCACAGTCCTGTCCAAACCCCATCACCTCTTCCCAGCACAGCCCAGGCTCCAATCACACCAATCCACTTGCTGTGTGCCAGCAAATGATCCACCTACTTTCAAATAGTCCTCAGGACTTTGCTGTTAACACCTGACTGCAGCCTCCCTCCAGAAAACTGCCCCTCCCCACTCAACCCGCCTACTTCACCTACCACCCCCAGCTGCCAGCCATCACACAGGGCCCTCCTCCCCTCCTGCTGCTGTGGCTATATGGCTGCCATCAGGGGCCCGACAGCAGTGTAACCTGGGAAGCTACTGGAGCCCCAAGCCCGTGGCATGAGGGGGTTTGCTTCCTGAGTGAACGGTGAGAACATAAGGAGCAGAGCCATGTCCCGGTCACTTCTGGATCCCAAGCAGGGCACCTGGCATACAGTAATGATGGTGACAGTGATGAAGACCAGCACTAGCGAGGGCTTACCCTGTTGTCAGGAATTGTTCCAGAGTACTAGAAACTAAACAGTCTCATAACCCCCTAAGAAAGGCTCTGTTATCATGCTCCTTTTACAGGGAAGGAACTGAGGCACTGCCCCGTGCTGGGATGGTGAACCAGGTAACTGTGCCCCTCACCAGTGCCCATCTGCTCCCACGTGGTCTCAGAGAGGCTACTACCAGCAGTCTGATGTGTTTTCAGTTACATCCTCACTTCATTCTTGCTCATCACAGGCCCAGGATTATTAGTTAAGAGAGAAAACAGCACAAGTCTGGCTCATGCTGTGGGTTAGGTGTGCGGTGTTTCAGTAACAACTATAGGACAGTCTCAAGTGTTACCTTCCCAGTGACGCACTCACCTCCTTCTTTTTTGGGACCTTAACTGTGTCTCTTCGGCTCTCTTCTAGAGCCATCTGCAATCTGAGGTCATCACCCCGCCTGAGCCGTTCTTCCTGTAGAGGACAATGGACCTTGAAGCTGATGTTAATTGTAACAACATCGCTGCAAAGAACAAAGCATCAGGGGCCAGAAGCAGGAAATGCAAAATTGTACTATGTATTATTTCAAAGAAGGATCTGAAAACAACTTGTAAAACAGTTACTCTTCTGGCCCCTAATGTGAGGTGTCCGTGTCCCTTTCCTAGCTCCTGTGGCCTCCTGGTTTTGGTGGGTCTCACTCAGGAGGCACAGGCACCAACAATTTAAGAAAAGGGAATACTTATCTGATAATGTTTTTATGAAAATGACCTTAAAATTGTAACTACAGAAGTGTTCTCATAAAAAGTGTTCTCATAAAATACAAAAATTCAACAATCCAGAAAGGAATGAAAATCACTTATTCCAACTCCCACTGTGTATGCTTCCAGAAAATGACTGGATAGATACTTCTATGATTTCTAACATAAATGATTCATTATATTTAATTTATATTTAAGGCAAAGTCATCATATGCAAAAGAACGGTTCTTCCTAGCTCTTACATAATATAATGGTTAACCATAAATACATACATTGTATTTTATTATCAGTAATAAATCACAGAGATGACTTTTTTAAAAAGACTTTTATTTATTTATGCATACAAGAGCTAGGGTGTAGGCCAGAGGTGCAGAGGGTGAGAGGATTCACCAGAGACAAAGTGGCGAGCAGAAAAGGCAGATTGAAATACACTGCTGAGGGGAGCAGCGGGTGAGACAAGCGAGGTCTGCTGCGCCACGCGGGTCAGCTCCCTGGCTGGGGATCAAATTCATGGCAGCTGAGACTAAAACCCCTGCGCCCCAGGGAGGCCCCCAACAGAGATTACTTGTTAACCAAAATGAGCTTGAACCATCAGTCTGTCCCTGCATTTCTGCACCTTCCTTCCAGGCTATCAGCGACAGTGTCAAGTATCCACAGGGACAGGCTTAATGGCCGTGCATTTCCTACTGCAGATCAAGGGCCATAACTGAGGTGGTTCATCACTGTTAAGCTTTAGGACATTTCCAGTTACAGTGATACAAACAAATTTGCACTTCCATCTAACTACCCCTAATCTTTGTCTTTCTACACTATTACTATGTGAGATGGAGGCTTATGCTACACATGACTTCATCTTCCTTTTCTAACCAAAGATCAGCAGAGACAGACCTGAAAACTGCAACCAAATCGGTGGCAAGTTTGAAAGATTATGTCAATCACTCCTTTCCCCCCTTCTCCATTTTGCTTGGAGAATGCATGCTTACTAAATAAGAAATGGGAACTGAAAAAAAAAAATAACAAAAAAATTAAAACTTCACATCTTTTCCATCTAAATATAAGCACTCCACTATCGTTCCTCTTCAGCTCGCAGAGACCTTTGGCCTTCTACTAAATATAAGCATTTTTCCCTAGAACATTTCCTTTAGCCCTTTCCCCCTCAGTGTTCAGGTGCCTCTGATCCACCTTACAGCACTGCCTTCCCAGGAGGCTGGACCCAATCGTGACCGCACACCCTGTGTCGAGGAGGCTGTGGACACTGAAGCCATTCAGAGAAGAGAGCCCACAGCTCCGGGTCATGTGCACAGAAGTGTCTCTGGAAACACCTTTGACTGACTCACCCCTCGGTAATGACTTCTCTGAAAAACACTCCTGGATATAACTCTGCATCGGACACCTCCCTGGCAGGGCAGCAAGTAACAAGAACATGCTTGTGGCAACACGAAGTCACATTTTGGAAAGCACACCCGCAACCCCCAGGACAGGGCCTGCATGTGTCTGTTCTCCCTGTGAGCCATCCTGCCAGCCCCGCCCCCACAATAACCATCACTGCGGTGGCAGCTGTGCCTGGACACTGACCTGCTCAGCCACTTCTCTGCTCATGGCCAGCGCCAGCTGCAGCTGCAGCTCCTCTTCGCCACTCGTCTGGGGCCGGGCCTGCTCCAACTCGGAGGACACCCTTGGGGAAGTGGCTGCGGGAAAAGGCAAAGTTACCACATACAAAGGACGGGGTCAAATCCTATCCCAGCCCATCTCACCCCACAAGGCTTGGCAATAGCCCAACAAGTGGGCACTGTATAGGAAAAGGCTACAAAGATTTCAAGGTTAAAATCAAGTAACGGCAAATGTGGTTTCATGACTCAGTAAGCCACACAACACCAAAATAAAGGGTACCTCCAGGTGCAAGCCCAGCAGTCAGATTTCATGAGGACCAGGGCCTTTAGTCACTGCAGAGCTGCACTGCCTCAAAGAGAGGAACTAGTGTTTTTAAAGATAGACCAGTTATTGAAAGGCAAGATGAAAAACCATCACTCAATCAAACACCAGAACATCCGCAGACCAGGAACTCCCCCAACATTTAAGAAGTTCACTCTGTATCTTGTAGCATTAAGGATCATGGAAAATGACGCCCAAACATTTCTGCAGTAACTGTCAGTTTTCTGGTTTGTAAGTAAGCTGTACATTGACTCGGAAAAAGCACATATACCATCTTTTGCTCTAAACAGTCAAACACTTGTAAGGAGCTCCTGGAATGACCATTTTATTGAAAGGAGGCAATGAGACTTCCTGACAGAAGTAACAAACTCCAAGGAAAGGTGTCTTTACACATTCAGCCTGTCAACCAGGCTGCGCCTCTGGTAAAAGAGAAGATTTACATGGATATCAGGATGTTTTGTGCATTGGGGGTCCACATGTCCCCAGAAGCTAGACATCAAACTCTGGGAGCATGTGCCTAAGTGTGTGCTCACCTTTGCCCCCAGCAATGACAAGGCTCACAGTCAAGGCCTACCATCTGAAAGAGGTTAGGAACCAATGCCTCAGAAGGTTCCATGCTGTCCTTCCTCTGTGTCTTTGTGAATGCTGCTTTCCTCAGCGCCCCACCCCCACCCCGGCCCGCAACAGCTCCCCAGTTCTCTGAGCTCCCTTTCCCCTAGAAGGGTCTTCCAGCACTGCCCTTCTCTGCTGGGCTGGGTCAGCACTCTCCCTCTCTCCTCAAGCACTCACCCCCATTCTGCAGTTTAGTAGGTTATGCCAGAATGTATGGTCCTTGGGGAGGGCCCAGGCCTGTCTTCTCATCTTTATAACCACCCCAAAAGTTTGGCAGAGCAGCTAGTAAATACCAGTTGGATGGAGAGATGTATATATGTACACATGCACAGACAGATGGACTGCCAGCCAGATGCAGAATCCAATTTCAATACCAACAGTTAATTGCTTGAAAATACTCTAATTGTATACTAGTTTACTTCCTTCTTTCATTGGGTTCATTCTAGCAAAACTAATCATTAGGACTCACCCAAATGCTGCTTCTTCCCAAATCTCCAACTTAAACTTGATTCTTAGGGTCTTTGATAAGAAGTCAAAAGGTATGGGATGATTCCTGACACATAAGCATTCTAGATGGCTAAGTTCTAGCTCTAGTGAATAAAACAGGACAAGGCGATCAGATACAAGGGTCATGGAAGTAATTCACAGAAGAACCAGGCGAGGCAGCAAGGAGCTGCTCTGGGCAGAAGACTGTGGTGGTGCAGGGCTGGTGAGGGTAAAGACATTGCTCTGTCGCACAATTTAAAAACACCATACCAAACATGAGGCAGTAAGTTAATTTGGAACAATTCTACAGCATGAAGCAAAGCTATGATCTATTGTCAACCAAAAAAATAACTATTCAAAAAAAATTGCCTCACATCTACAATATGCTAAGCTACATAAATGGGTCAAAGAGCAAACTATGCCGCAGTTATAAAGAACACATATTTTTCTAAATAAAAGTCAAGCCCCATTTTAGTGTATTATCACAATTATAATTTGCAAAGTATTTCTCTAGAAATAAAGCTAGCTGATAATGAAATGCCTTCAAATCCATCTTAATAATTTGATTACTTTTTTTTTAAAGATTTATTTATTTATACATACAAGCTGGGGTACAGGCCAGAGGTGTGGGGTGGCGAGAGAGTTCACCAGAGACAGAGCGGGGAGCAGAACAGGCAGATCAGAAATACACTGCTGAGGGGAGCAGCGGGCGAGGCAGGAGAGGTCTGCCGCGCCATGTGGGATTCTCCCCAGCCGGGCGTCGAACTCGCGTCGCAGCTGCCGACAGCTTAACAGCGCAGTGCTCAACCGCTGCACCACCGAGGCGGCCCTTGATTTCTTAAATATACCAAAAGAAGAGTATATTTTTGTTGGGTTTCTTCCTACATTCCACCTGTGCTCACCATGGTGCTTAGGTATGGGCTTTCTTGTGCCCAAGAAGCAACGACGTCACTACCCAGACTGGCGGAAACAAAGGAGGACCATTCTTGGGGATGGTTTTAGGACAGTCCTGGGGATGCTCCTCACACTGAATGAGGCTCTCCCATCCAGATCATTACCTCCTCTCTCCTGATAAAGAATCTCAGGGTCACTTCACAAAACCCTCAGTTAATAGCAAATACAGTACATGTGACAGCCTTCATTTACTAGCAAATGGAAATCATGAGTGAATAAAGGAGATCTCACATCCCACCCCAAGCCCCAAAAAATGCTCTGAAAAATGAGCCCCATCTTGGCAGGGAAAGCCGCTGCTTGGCTGTACTGCCACAAGAACTGATTCAGTCTGGCCAGGGATGAATGGGACAGCTCTGAACAGGGATCCTCTGGAGAAATGAGGCCTCCCTTGTCCTCAGGGACAGACTGACTTCGAATGCAAATGTACAAGCTTATGTCTACCACAACTGATACTATTAGAATAATGTACAGCCAGTATAGAGAGAAACAACTTACCACATCAATGTGGAAATTGAAGACAAGGGTATTCCCCTAAATGCTGTGGTTTTTGGTAAACGAATGTATGGCTCTCAGTTCCACAGATGTCAGAATTCAGAGTTATCGGCCCTAAATATCAGCTGAGCTGCACACAGCGGTCTCAGCTGTGAGGGAGGGAGAGACGTCTTCCAGAGGAGACATTCTGGCCTTAGTGACAGCATCTCTGCCCCACAAAGGGCCCCTTGTGGCCATGCACATGACAGTGAACACAGATGTGCTTGTGAGACAGGCCTGAATGGACCCTTCTAACCACCTGAACCTAGCCTTGCCCTGCTCTGAGAAGCTGAAAGCTCACAATTTTCAGTAACCCATGGAAAAAGCAAGAGCCCAAGGGGTTGTCCACTTGCAGGTCAGTTTGCTGCTTTCTTACCAGCCACCCAATGGAGGAAACAAAAATTCCACCTTAAGCTAATTACTGAAGCAGCAGGGTCTGCACTGTCACCCTTCTCCAACCACTAAGACATCCTTTTGCGCGTGGACCCTACAGGGAAGAGCTCAAAATCTTCACTTTCATGACCGAAAATAATAAACACAGGTAGGCCTCATTTTGATCCTTTTGAGTCTCCTGCATTGGCTGAGAAAGCCTGAGGGGAGACGTTGAACAGGGAGCCTATAAAAGCCCAACCTTTCCCTCAAAATACAGACTGGGAGGAAGACCAGACATGGGAAGAAAGGGTCTCTCACATTAATCCATTCCATTAGCTCTGGGGACTGCCTTGGCCAAGCCTGGGTGCCTGTGCCCTCGGCAGCAAGGTCCCCATATCCCAAATGTTCTCCTGAGAGAAAGGTTGAAAGATTTTCTAACAAAGATGTGTCAGCTGGCCAATTTCAGATAATTTTCAAAGAAGAAAGTAAAGCTGTCAAGGTAACAGAATAACAGGAAATTGCGTCTTCTCATGGGCAATGTTTTGCAGTTTTCCTAGGAAGTACTTAAGCTGCATCTGCGATCACACATGCTGAGTAAAGGGAACAGACACTGCGGGACATGGTTTTACCAGCAAAAGGCTCGGAGAGGGCACCAACACAATTTCTGGTAAAGCTCTCCCATGAATGGCCTCATGCAGGGGCAGGGCCGCATTTGGCCGTGTTCCTGGCTGATGCTGGGCATACAAGGTATATCTGGGTCCAAACACTGCTGTCACTGCTTGTATCCTGGCCCATCAACTGACAGTAATACCAAGGTGAAAATCTGCCCCCACCATTCACTAGCAGTGAGTCCACATGCAAATGACCTGACCTCTCTGGGCTTCTGCTTTCACATCCGCAGAATGGAGACCTGAGGATATGCCTTGCACAGGTCACTACCCTTTGCACCATCCCATAACCACTTGAGCTCTGTTAGGCACTTCTACCCTTCACCTCACACAGCAGAAACTGCTGTGGCCCCAAGCCTTCATGGGAAGAGGACTGTAGCTCTGCGAGGCTGTGGCGTCTGTTAAAAGAGGTATGTCCATTAAAAAAAGGAGGTTCCATGTCCCTTACTTCACCTGAGGGGTAGAGCTGAGCTGCGAGGGGAAGCTTGGCACACAGGCAGAGACATAGAGAGGGGAGACACCTGGAGAGACAGGTGGAGAAGGGCCTGCTTGCTTCTCGACTTTGGACTTGGACCAGGAACTTGGTAGACACGGAAGAGACATGTGGGTTAGAGACACGTGGGGAGGCTGACAATGGCAGCTGTTTTCTTGTTTGTACTTGGATTTTGCTCCTTGTGCCCCAGGCTTGCTTGGCTCCTTATGCCCCTTTCCTTGGTTCCCCGCCAGAAGGGGCCTTAGACTTGTAGCAAGCTTTTGGCCTCAGTGGCCCTGCTTTGGGACAACCCTGTTTGGCTCAGCATTTACCCACAAGGGGATGGGTGCTGCACTGGGAACTACATCCTTTCTTTTCTTCCCCCTCCATGTACAATCATTTTATTAAAGATATTTCACAATAAAAGCATACTTTTTCTGTATGTAGTGAAAAACAGAATCCCTTTAGAGCTTGCAAGTTTGGGGGTTCCAGATTCCCCTCAATCTGCCTGCTAACACCCACCCTCCTCTTTCCACAGTCATTCAGTGGACAGAGTTAAGGGACCAACATGGAGACAGGGCCGGCTTCCTCCCTCCAGTAACCAGCTCCCAGTCCAGCTAAGTTCCTTTCTCATTACTGAACTGCAATGACGTGCTTGCTGGGTTTTCCTCAACATGGCAACATCTTCCTGTAGTCCCACAGGTCATTTCCTGAGTCAGCAATGACCACCCCCCTCCCGACCCCCCAGTCACTGAGGACACTCCTACTCAGCAGCCCTGGCCTAAGCTAAGGCTTCTAAACCTGCTCCCCATGAGAAAACCTCAAGGGCACTCACTTTACCATCTCACAAGGAGAAGCAGGAAAGATTGCTTTGTAGTCAAACAAGGCAAAGTATGAGAAAATAAACTCAGATTACCTCAGTTAACAGTAAAAGAGAAAAATATACATAAAGAGATGATGGAAAAGTCAAAATGGTACAAAATGAGAAGCCCACCAAAGTACCACCAGAGTCAGATCCAAGAAAGAAAATGTGACATTAAAAGAGGGACAAACCATAGCCCCTGGGAACTGTGGCCAACCCCTGCCCAATCATGTGACGTCACACCGCCACCCAGGATGGTCCTGGAAAAACCTCCGACTTGATTCCCATCCAAATATTTGACCTGATTTCCAGTTCACAGAAGTACAGGGCAAGGACTGAGCTGAACACCACACTAGGTAGCAGACAAGCCCAAGCCAGGGGCTGCTCTCCTGGTCCTGTCTCTTAGTAGTTTAGGATCAGGAGGAAAGTGGGGTTCACTGCAACAAGAGACCAGAAGGCAGGACAATCAGATGCAACATGTGGTCCTGGGTGGTCTGGTCTTGAGAGATCAGCCACAAGACACTTTCAGGAAACTGGCAAATCTGGGGTATTAGGTGATGTTGGTATTGTTGACTTTGCTAGTCGCTCTGTCACTCACTCACCAGGAAGAGATGGATATGGAAGTATTTTGGGGTGGAATACAATGATGCCCATAACTTATTTTTAAATACTCTGGCCTAAGAGGAAGTAAGAGCACTCCTTTCATCCAGCCCCCATTCTCTCCCCAGAGGAAATGGCTGTTGACATTTTCTTGTGATTCCACCCAGGAAAAAATTTTAATGCACACTCTGTGAGGATGAGTGTGGGTGCACTGTTTTGACATTTACTCACAGGGAACCGCATATGTTCCTGCTTTGTATGCTGCTTTTTCTTGCCTTGGCCTGACCTCGGCTAAGAGTTTTCAGATAAGAGAAGCAGTTCAACACTAAGGGTGAATCTGAATGCCTGGGCTCAGACCTGGGCTTGCAACTTCCCAATACCTGACGTTGGTCGAGGCAGGTAATTCTCCGCACCTCAGCTCTCTCTCTCACCAGCAGAATGGAGACAGAGTAGCTACCTCCACATGCCGTTGTTAGGATCAAATGAATATGTGAAAAGCATTTGGACCAGCATCTGACACAGACAACTGTACAACTCACAAGTATCTCAAAAAGAAACTAATGTGGGCCTCCCTGGTGGTATGGGGTTAAAGTCTCAGCAGCTTCAATCCTCGGCCAGGGAGCTGACCCACAGACGGCACAGCAGTCTTCTCCTGTCTCACCTGCTACCAGAGACAGTAGACCCACCTGTCTCTGGTAGATCACCCCCCACACGTCTGGCCTACACCCCAGTTCTTATATGCATAAATTAAAAAAAAAATCTTAAAAAAAAAAACCAATGCCCACACCACTGCCATACAACGTGAGACCACGGCTGAAGTTTAGAGGTGAGATGACTAAGGTCACCCAACCAGTGAGAGATGAAGCCTGATCTTAAAGGTCTTGCTCTTTAATATCAATCTTTTCAGAGAAACAAAAATTAGGGTCAAGTGAAGTCACTCACAGCTAGTAGGATTAGAATTTAAATACAGGGCCTCCCTGGTGGTGCAAGGGGTTAAGTCTCAGACTATGAAACTACTGCAGCCACTGCAGCACAAGTTCGATACCCAACCAGGGAGCTATCCACAAGGCGCAGCAGACCTCTCCTGCCTCGCCCACCGTTCCCCTCAGCAGTGTATTTCAGTAGTTCTGCCTGTTCTGCTCCCCACTGTGTCTCTTATTTTTTTTATTTTTTTTAAAAAAAAGAATCCAAATCCAATCTTAAAGCTAAAACTAATGCTTGCTCCCTTAAAGATAATGTAAGCGTCACAGTCCTTTACTTTCATGTACCAAACCCAGCACTACTCCAGGCCTGAGGAGGCTGTGTTCCCTAAGGAGAAACAATACATACCAATTAAGTGTGGAGCAAGTGAGGGGGGTGTCAGGGCAAAGACATGCTCGCTCTCATGTGTTCAGAGGTCAGAGAAAGAGCAGAGACCCAGGGGGAGAGTGAGGAGGCCAGGCAGAGAGCAGGTGGGACTTTCACTCACAGGATGGAAGGCACAGGTCCAGGGTGGTAGAGGCTGACAACACCCAAAGGGCCATGATAAAAGAGACTCCAGGTGTCCTTGGAGGGGCTTTGGGCGGGTCTAAGGGAAGCAGTGTTGCAATGTGGCAGGTTCAGGAGCAACAGTGGAGCGTGGGCAAGGAAGGTAGCTTTGAAGTGAGAAGTGAACAGATTCCGAGTACATTTAAGCAGATCCCACTATACCTGGAAATGTTCCTAACCCATCTGGCCTGAGGCCACAAAAGAGTATCCGTGGCTCTGCCTGGCCAGGCTCACCATCACAACCTGAGCAGGGAAGGGGTGTGATGCTGCTATAAAGTGTAGACCCAAGCACTCAGCTCTTTGTTCCAGTGGGGTGTTATGGGGAGAAATGGGACCCCCAAAAAAGTATGTTGAACTCCTGACCCCTCCCCCACTACCTCAAAATGTGACTTTATTTGGAGGCAGGGTTGTTGCAGATATAATTAGTTAAGATGAGGTCACACTGAAGCAGGGTACCCCTAAATTCAATGTGACTGGTGTCCTCGGAAGAGACACATGAGGGGAGACACGTGATGATGGAGAAGGGGTTGAACATTGCAGCTAGTAGTCAAGAAAAATCAAGGACTGGGAGCTAGGAAAAGGCAAGGAAGGATTCTCCCCTTGTCTTGCTGAGGTGGCCTTGTTAACACCTTGATTTTAGATTTCAAGACCGGGACAGCCATGTCTGTTGTTTAAAGGTGCCCTCTTTGTGACACTTGGTTACAGCAGTCCCAGGAGGTTACAAGGTTAAAACCTTCCCCAGAATGGACGGATCTCCACGCCCTCCCACCTCCCTGCCCACACAACTGTGTGCATCCTCACCACGCTGGGGAAGGGATCACACTCTTCCCCAAAGGTGCTCGCCAGGGCCTGCCCTGCTCACAATCCCATCCTCCTGGAGACCCACTTCAATAGCCTTTCTCAGTCCTAGAATTCCCCAACTACCTCCAGCCTTCAGACCATGCACTCTCCCTCCATTTCCCAAATGGGAAGAGAAAAACACAACCTCATCCCTAAGTGTCACTTGCGATGCTACCTTCTCAACGTGTATCTTCCCTTTTTACTGAATTGATGCACCCACCCACACCACCCCAGCACCCAGAGCGGGGACACCCACTCTGAGAGCACCCAGCAGGCATCAGCAGAGCGGGCCTCATGCCCTGTCTGCACCCTTCATAACTGGTTCTTCCACACTCTACACTGGTGATCTGTTCGCAGTCAGGCCATTCCCTGGCCTGCCATGAAGCTCTACACAGGCAGGGGCTACTCCACCAGTTTTGATCCTGGCCCAGAGCCAGTGGGCTCATTTCAAGTTTATTTCCAACGGAAACTAACAACGGCTTTGACTTCCAAGGGTGCACCTCACACTCATCACCACCATCCTGAGATATGGTGCTGCTGCCTCCGTTTACAGAAGCTGAAACCCAGAGAGGAAGAAGGTGAGTCTGAACAAAGGCAACATTCTGCCCTGATCTGCCCCAGAGCACTGCAAGATTGGAAACTGAGGTGGGGGAGGCTGGAGCAGAGACAAAAGGCAGTCCTTTCATTTGTCTGCATGATGCAAAGCCCATCCTCTCTGAACTAAAAGAACAAATCTGTGCTGTTTTCTTTGGGCTACAGATTAAACCCTCTCCCTTTTCAAGATCACCAGCTTGTGAGGTGCCCAAAACATTAGGCACCTTTTTCTCTTTGCTCTTTTCCCAAGGGTCCCAGTGGTTCCCACTGCTTTGTCTAGAGAGAAAGTAACAAAGCCACAGTCTGTTCCTTTATGGTTGGAGAGTGAGGGCAAGAGCCTGGAGGTGGCTGAGAGCCACCCACAGCTCTTCAGGCAGGAGGAGGGGCACTGACATCTAGATCCCAAAAGATGGCACCCAAACTTATGAGCAGGCATGGGTGTAGCATGAACTTCAACAAGGACATATTTCTCTTTTTAATTCAATCATAAACTTAACCAAGTTAAAAACCTACGGCAGCTTCCTGGAGTAATACTTGTAAATAGGAACTCACTTTTAAAATGAGTGTTCAGGATAATTTCCATCTATTAAATTAGTAATGATCTTTACAAAAAATTACCCACTGTGGACTCGAAGACTATTAACTGAGCACTGTCATCACAAACAGGTACCACAAACAGGGGTACCACAAACAGGTACAATCTTGAAAAGCATCTGCAACGTTTCAAGAGACAAGCTGATGTTCATATACTTTCCCCAATAATCTCAATTCCTAAACAATAATCTAAAGAATTCTTAGGAAAGAGATTTCTATACAGAGAGGCTTACACCCTTAATACTGGTGAGAACCCAGAAACAACTCTGATGCTAAGGAAGATAAAATGAGTCATCCATTAGGAAGTTATCTATCTCCTTTGCACAAGCAAGATGGCAGTGCATTTATCAGCATATGTGATTTATATAATCTGTTGCCTCATTTTACAGATTTAAAGACTTAAGCCTGGAAGAGTAACCTACCCAAGATTTAACCTTAAAAATAAAGTGTAACTATGTAGAAATAAGGAAAATACACATAGAAAGTTAGGTCTGAAAAACTGCATAATTCAAACTGCATAATTACATGACATTTCTCACGGGAACCTGGTGCTAAAGAGTCAGCTGAAGGGCAACCTCTGTGGCTACCGCATGAGGGTCTGCTGCGGCCTGCATTTAATGCCCACACCCCCACCTCTACTCACTCCCCCAGCCCCACTTTGCACAAGGTTAGAACAGCTCAGTGGTCACTACAGAAGCTCTGAACCCACGTGCCCAGCCCCTCCCAGGTGCTACACTTGGCACTATCAATGAGTCTATTTCTCCCTAACTGGAAACTCATGAAGGGCAAGGCCTCAGACTGCGAGCCCCTCACTGCTCAGCACTATCATTAGTACCGGCTTCCCAAATGAGCAAACAACAAACTAGTTATGAAAAATGTGCCTTTGAAAATGTCATGTAGTTATAAATGACAAGTGTAATATCATTATTACCTGCATAACAAAACCCATTAGATTTGTTGTTTTCATGGAGCACCATTTGGACTTATTCAGATCTGTCAGCACAGCTGCCTTTTGGGAGTGTGGGTCTTGAGCTGGCCTTCAAATCCTCTCCAGATCAAGAACCTGCTTGCTTGCGCATGGCCTCAACAAAACTTCACCATGGGGGGCTCCAAACGTTCCATGGTCACAGTCCAGGCAGCCAGGACCCTGACACTGAAAATGGCTGGGTTGTCTGTGTGAACACAAGTGAGTGACTGTTTACTATCAGCCTCCCCCAGTGGAATGTTGAGTAGCTGTTAAAATGTTTATAGGGTTGTGGAGTAACCAGAAAATGCTTCTGTTAGAATTTTCTGAGACAAAACAGGGATGCAAAGTTGCATTTAAAATGGAACTACAACTGTGGAAAAGAAATGCTTAAGGTAAAGAGTCCAGAAGGAAATACACTAAAATGTGAACAAGAGTTGTCTCTGTGTAAAAAGATTGTGGGATACTTTTGCTGTCTTCTTTTTCCCATTTTCTTCACTATCATGATGGACATATTACTTTCATACCAGAAAAATCGAACAGTTTGTCATTTCCCATCCACACTACTCTTACCAGTTAGAACTGGAAAATTAGGCCTCCAAGTGAACAAAGGGTGCTGGCTATTGGGCTGAGAGCTAGCTTAAGCTTCTCATTAGAAGTCAGCAGGAGACTAAATTGGCACCATCAATTTTAAGATGAGAGTCAGAGTTGCCTGCTGACCATGTCTTTCTGAAAAGGCCTGGCTACAGGTCATCACTGAAGGGAGAGGGAGGAGATGCCTTCAACTGAATTAAACCTGTCACTGATTCATTAGTGCTCAGACCCACTGCGCTGGCAGAAGCTTGACTCTTCCTTGATGCCTAGGGCTCATCCCAGAGGTGCTGACTTGCTTGATTGGAAGGAAATACGGCGCAAAGTCTGGGCCTTTTCAGGATATTTATAAGTTCCTAAGCAGCCAGTCTGAGAGTCAGTGGTTTAGGGAAAAGACAAAACGTAACTGGCAAAATGAGGAACAGCATTTTATTACTAAGCAAAAACTAGCAACTATCAATCATACTACTGATAACCTTAGAGCGTCAAGAAACTATACTAGTATGTAAAATGTCTACATTTCTGGAAATGCCCATAAAATCTTTTCAAAACACAGTCATGCCTAGGGCAGATACCTATAAAGATGAGCACATCGCATAAAAATATTACCAAAAAAAAAAAAAAAGATTTAGTTAGCACTCATTCTCTGAGCACCTTCCCAAAGTCAGGCACTTCGCACTGAGGATGAACAAGGCTCCCATTTGGACAATGTGTTTTAGCAGGGAGACAGAAATAAACAGTGATTTCAGATAGTGAAAAGTGTTCTGAAGACTATAAAATAGACTAATATTCTATACAGAGAGCACATGTAAATTAGTCTATTTTCTCATACAAGGAGAAATCTACCATTAGAACTTTCCCCTTATTTTTTTTTAAATAATCTTTATACGTCCCCTTGAAGTTGACTATTTGAAACCAGCTACTGAGTACTGCGCAGCCATGACTCAGACACTGTCACAGTTGCATGACTCTTAGCAAACCTCACTTTAAACACCCGCTTTTCCTTTTTGTACTGCACTTATTTGGCAAGTGTTTATAAACAAGTTTGTTTACCTATCCTACAAAGGATGCTTTAAAGACAAATGGATTGATATAAACATTGTATTCATAAAGTCAACTTTCTATGGCACAAGTTAGTATCATTCATTTAATTAATAAGCCCCAATCACTAATTTTTATAGCTGTTTCAATCTTAAACTCATTGACACTCAAAGGAGCGCCTTAAGATCTAAATCCTCAGTAAGTAACAGTTTAAATAGGTGTCCTTGCCTTTAAAAACCATAAAAGGTAGAAAGCATTACATGGGATGGAATATAGGATCTTAAAATTGCCAAATGCACACAATGTAAATTCATCTATTGTGTGGAAAAATAGTAAACCATGTATTCACTGAAAAATAGAAAAAAACACATTTTTGGAAAATCTAGGTTTAACCTCTGGCTTCAGTACTTATGACTAGTGGATTTGAGTGAGTCCAGCCCAGTGCCCTAAGTGACAACACCTGCAATTCCTCCGGCAAGTGGAAAAAAGGAGAGGGTCTACCCCTAAGGGAAACAGAAGATGGGTGATCTTCATACCTTCTGGCTGTCTCCGCCTCAAGCAACTGCCAGCTTGCCTGGTCCAGCCAGGCAACGGCCTCATGCACATGTCACATCCCACTGAAGACCCCAGTTGCTACAGTAAGAATGAGCATCTCTTACTTGACCTGTGAATAGATGTGTCAATAAAACTGCCACTTCCAAGGGTCTGCTGGCATTACTAACCAGCTTCCCCTGTGACTCCACTTTCCACTTGAGATTTAACTCTCCCCAGAGGAAGTTAATACTGACAGCCCAGTGTCCACCTCTGCCCCTGGGAAGAACTGCCTGCCAGAGACGCAGGGGTGCCTCGACTTATAGAACACAGCTATTTCAGCAAAACAGGACAGCAAATGAATAAATCCCATCTCACCAAATTCCTAATCCACTCCCCTCAGAAAACAGTCAAAATGGAGCACAAAGGAGCACAAAGATCTCACAGTCTTTACCTGACAGCAGGAAATCACTTGGCCAACAGTCATCAACCACCTCTCACGCCTATGTGTGCCCCCCCCCCCACCTCAGTCCTGGAGTGTCAGGACTGAGTTTTGTCAGCACATCAAAACTTTGCTCCACCCTCCACCTCCCACATTCTCAGGAGGCATCCATTGACCCAGGCCCTTCCAAGTTCACACCCCAGGAGGGCTTTTATGGGAGATACTAACTGGGTTTGATTTTCCTTTTTAATAATTAATATATTTTCCCACATCCTCAGATTTTCAAACATAAAGCTATATATGACGCCCTTTCTCTGATGCCTAGTTCTTTCTTCTTTTTTTTAAAGATTTGTTGATTTATGCATACAAGCTGGAGTGTAGGCCAGAGGTGTGGAGTGGTGAGAGGATACATCAGAGTGGGGAGCAGAACAGGCAGACAGACTGAAGTACACTGCTGAGGGGAGCAGCAGGTGTGGCAGGAGAGGTCTGCTGCGCCATGTGGGAAGCTCCCTGGCCAGGGATCGAACTCATGCTGCAGTGGCTGCGGATAGCTTCATAGTGCTGCGCTTAACCTGTTGCACCACCAGGGAGGTCCTGATACCGAATTCTTATTAAAACATTCTCTTCTGAGTATGTACATGTGTATATGGGCCAGTTCCACTCCCTGAGTCTGGTTGGTAGGGCAGGGGCCACAGCGGCTCCGATTTACTCCTGAGGTTCCCCTGATCTGGGGAACTATATTCCCTGGAGAGACCTAGAGGAGCCTGAAACAGGGTACAGAAGCTTTCAGGTGCTCCCTAATGGATTTAAGATAGCTGATCACTGTGGAGGAAGCTCAGTGGTCATACTGCCCCTCTATTTCCCAAGAGAGCTTGAGCAACCCAGGAGACTTTTTTTTTTATGATTTATTTTTATTTATTCATGCATAGAAGAACTGGGGTGTAGGCCAGAAGTGCAGGGGGTGAGAGGACTCACCAGAGTCAGAGTGGAGAGCAGAACAGGCAGACTGACTGAAATACACTGCTGAGGGGAGCAGCGGGCAAGGCAGGAGAGGTCGGCTGTGCCATGTGGTCAGCTCCCTTACAGGGGATTGAACTCATGCCGCAGTGGCTGGTGATAGCTTGATAGCGCTGAGACTTTAACCCCTGCACCACCAGGCAGGCCCCCCTGGAGTCTTTCTGAGCCATCAGAGTGAACTTGGAACTGGCTCAGGGGATGCACTGTGCTCTCCCTAAAGTCCTGTGAGACTGCTCTCAGGCCCGGCTCCTCCACCTGTAAGTAAGCATCTCATTTGGATCCAGTCTGGAAACTAAAAAGAAACTGTTCTCTTTGGTAATGGTGGCTGAGAAGTTCAAAGTCAAATCTGGAGCAAAGACAAATCTGGAGTCAAACCTCCAGCAGTTATGTGGCCCTGGCCTTATTTTCTTACCCTTATTATCCTTTTGCCCCAATTTCTTCTGCTCAATATTTAATCCTCTGGTGTCGCATATGTTTAGTAAGACAACTCCAATCCTTTCTAGAGTTTAGCAGGGCAATAAATGAAACAGTCATAATCTTTAAACAACTGCTGAATGATAATTCACCATTCATGGTGAATAATAAAGAGGGGACCAGCCTCACAGGAGAAGCCCCCAGCCCAAAGGAAAAGCTGGCGTGAAGGAAGCACTGAAATACTCTCAAAAAAGACCCAAACAGGGCCTCCCTGGTGGCGCAGCAGTTGAGCGCTGCGCTGTGGAGCTGTTGGCAGCAGCGACGCGAGTTCGACGCCCAGCCAGGGAGAATCCCACATGGCGCGGCAGACCTCTCCTGCCTTGCCCGCTGCTCCCCTCAGCAGCGTATTTCTGATCTGTCTGTTCTGCTACCCGCTCTGTCTCTGGTGAGCCCTCTCGCCGCCCCATGCCTCTGGCCTGTACCCCAGCTTGTATGTATAAATAAAAAATAAATCTTTAAAAAAAAAAATTAAAAAAAAAATTAAAAAAAAAAAAAAGACCCAAACCACTCAGAGAAGCTGCTCTCACCAGGTAATGTGCTGATAGTGTCACTGAGGCAGGGTGTCCATAAGGACAGCCCAGGAGACCTGGCTGCAGGCAGCAGCACCCACTTTGGGCAAAACCTGTCACTACCTGTTTCAGATATGAGCGTTTCTGTTGGTTCTAATTCACCTGATCAAAGGATGATGAAGATTTCTAGTCTTTTTCTTTATTCTTTACAAGTGGGAATACTGGCAGTTCCCACCTAAAAATCCAAGGCATCAGGCAACATGAGATACATGCACACTATAGCAAGGTAACTGCGGTCCTGACTCTGGAGACTGATTCAGAGAGTTAAGCAAAGGGAGCAGAAACACAAACTGGGCGTTTCCTTCCCTCCTCAGGGAGTGTAAGGGAGAGGACCCTGTTCCTGGAATATCCACATCAGTGGACAGTGGCCATCATATGGTTCCAGATCTTTGCCTTAACTCACAGGGACAACTTTCCCTTTGCCACCTTTGGTGTAAATTCCTGCTGCCCCAAGAAGTTCTGCAATTCCTCCACAGTCTGCTGAACTCCATGATGCGCTATCCAAGCAGAATGTGGGAGGTTAGAGCTGCAGGGAGGGGATGTAAGAGGCTGTTCACATCCTGTCCGCCTTGGTCAGCTGTCACCTCTGCGTGGTCTCAGGCAAACACCAATCCTTCAGGCTGAAATGATTCCACTGGGCTCCAAAGCTCCACCTGCACACAGCAGTGCCAAGCCATGGTCACAGAAGAAGCCTACACAGGCAAACCAAGGGCTCAGCCTGGGGTGAAGAGAGCAACCAGTGCACCAGAGACTGCAGAATCATGAAGGTAAGTGTGAATAAAAGGGCTAAAGGTGAGGCTGAAGAAATAATGGGCCCAGAATTCCCTGAAAGCTCTAGTCTCGAATTTTCTCTACTTCTCCACCTGCATGTCTAGTAGACTATCTAGCCTGTCCAAATGTAATCCTGCCTCCACTCAAACCTGTTCTACTCACAGCCACCTTCATGTGAGTGCCCGGCAGCTCCATCTTCCAGTTCTTCTGCTGGCAGTTCTCAGAGCTGTCCTCAACTCCTCTTTCACACCACCCAGTCCTCCAGCAAGCCCAGTTGGTGCCCCTTTAAATAAACCACCCAGGGGAATATAAACTGGTCCAACCACTACGGAAAGCTGTGTGGAGTTTCCTCAAATTATTAAAAATGGAGAAACGAAATGACCCAGCAATTCCCACTACTCGGAATCTACCCAAAGGACACAAAAACATTAATTCAAAAGGAAACCTGCACCCCTATGTTTACTGCAGCATTATTTGCAATAGATAAGATATTGGAAACAACCTAAATGCCCAAAAATAGATGACTAGATCAAGAAAATGTGGTATATATACACACTGGAATACTATTCAGCAATCAAAAAAGATAAACTCATGCCATTTGCAGCAACACGAATGGAGCTGGAAGGGATTATGCTCAGTGAAATAAGCCAGAAGGAAAAAGAAAAATATTGGATGGTTTCACTTACAGGAAGAATATAGGGGAACCAAATATGGGACCAGGATATACCTCAGAGGAGAAATCAAACACTGTACAAAAATGAACAATGATGTACACACACACACACACACACAAACACACACACACACACACACACACTCTCTCTCTCTCTCTCTCTCTCTCTCTCTCTCTCTCTCTCTCTCTCTCTCTCTCATATTTATAAAAAAATAAAATAAAAAAAAAAAGACCCAGATCTGCACAGCCACATCGGGCCCAGGCACTGTCATTTCCCACCTGGATTAGGGCAGTGGACTTCCAACTGGTCTGTTTGCCCAAACTGCCCCCATACAAAGCCAGTAGGCCCTCCAAAACCTTCTCATCTTAAGTCGGATCAAGTCCCATCTCAGTTCCAAACCTTTCCATACCTCTCCGGGTTGCTGTGTAAAAGCTTTCCAATGACCCAGACGAGCCTATGCCAGCCTACTTAGCATGTGGTATATGACATGAGTACAGTGAGAAAGAATTTAGAAATTTTAATAGCAATTTAATAGAAAATTTAATAGCAATCATCGCCACAATAGCCCACCAGATATAAAAGTATCAAAATGGGATGGATTAGGAATTCAAAGAAACTCCCTGCCAGAGAGCTGAAAAGTGGGCCTAAGCCTTCCCTCTGCTGCCAACACTTTCTCCAGGTTGCCCTCAACCACACTCCCCCACTGAGCTCGGCTGCCACTCTCCCTCCCTCCCTTCCAGTCACTCAGTGGTCCTCCTGCTCTGCACACACCCGAGCACACGCCCACCTCTGGGTATCTGCATAGCTCTGCCCTCTGCCTTCGGGACCCTCATTCACACAGCTCACCCCTCCCTCCTCCTTCAATCTTTGCTCCAACATCACTTTTTCAGTGAGGCTTGTCCTGACAGCTTACATCCTGACTGCTTACTGAACACTGCAGACCACCCACCCTCCCTACTCCTCATACTTAGCTGGGTAGTTTTTGGTGTTGGCTATTTTCCAGAGCAGTCATCATGTAATGCGCAGTACAATGTCCTAGGTCATTTTTCTCTCTTCACATTAGTATGTAGCCTACAGGAGGCAGGAGACACTACTTGTGCTTACTTAGCACACAATGGGAACACAATAAACACTTGTTGGGTAAATGAGGAGAGGTGGCCAGAGTGTAACTGGGATGGACTTCACAGAGAAAACTGGGTACAGGGCCCTGAGGGAGACATTAGCAGACCTGAGCTGGCTGAGGGCAGCCAAGGGTCCCAAAGGAAGGGAGCTGTCTATCATGTCAGAGACTCAGGCTGGGCCTTGCAGGTGCCCTTGGAATCTACAGGTGCTCTGAGGGACTCGGCATCATTTCTGAGATCAGGGTAATATTTATAAGACGGACGCTGGATTCGGAAACCAGTAAGAAAGATAGCACTGAATTGAGGCCACAGAACTTGAGAAGGACAGAACTTGAGCTATTTCCAAGGTCAGATCTACTGATGTATGTGGGAGGTGAGAGGGAGGGAGATACACAAAGAGATCAAATGGGCATGGCATATGAAAGAAGCACTCCTCAAGCATCAAGATCACTAAGGATCAGAACAACAGCTGAGGCACAGAAACCTCCAACTGTGCCTGTCTCACATGAAGGGGCTTTTTTAGGTGGCCTGCCTCTGTTCCCCTGGGGCTCTGAGGTCCTAAGTGTGTCCCTCACAAATGTCTTCCCTAAACACTGTTTGCACTGCAGAAGATCATTTTCTGAATGCCTGGTGTCACTCTGACTTCTCCACTGCTGGAGAAGCGAGTATGTCCAAAGCAAATCCTCCATTATGCTTATATTAAGCACTTACCTGACACTCAACACTTTGGTGCTTAGAAAGAACAGAGAGAAAGGACAGGGTCCTGCCCCATCCCCCAGCCCCCCAAGATAGGGAAACATGAGATAAAGAGGAATGCACACACAGAACAGTTACAGAGTAAAAGATGACCCCCATAACATATGCCTGCACAAAACTCATCTGGGAGATTGTCAAAATTTGTCCAAAAAAATCATTTTTATCCTATTCAAACAGAGTAGCAGAGCAGAAATCCATATGGACTGCATACCTCAAGCAACTGGTCAGATGTGTGTGGGGGGAGGGGGAAAGTGCCTAAGTGGAAACAGCCACATGCACAAAGGTACAGAGACAGAACTTAGCCTGACCTGGTAAACAGGGTAGCTGGTCCTGGTAGGTCAGAGTGGGAAGAGACAGGCAGGTATATGAGGATTACTTGGGGCTGATTTTAATATGCAAACAACCAGGAAAGTCAACTGCGGCTTAGAGAGCTGGGAAGCCAGGCGTAACATTAACCACTGAAACTCAAAACAGACCATGTCAATCACGAAATGGGTAGAATCCTAGGAAAAACAAGGAGGGGTGGGGAGGCAGGGATACTGGAGTTCTGGAAAACACTGGAAACCTGGAAATAGTCTGAGAATGTGTGGGGGTAGAAAGGGAGTATAACTCCATGCCTTTGGGTTATCCTTCTGAACACTCTGATCTTTTGCACTGTCTACTATGCAAAGCTAGTCTTCCTTATAAAATCCTGTCTAAAGTGTTAGGGAGACAAGGGCACAAAGGAAAATATTCCCAGAGCTAAATATAGTGATCAAACAAATACCCAAGTCAAACAAGCTGTAATATTAATGAGGCATGAATGAACAGTAACTGTTTCCAGGGCTGAGTAAAAGCTGGCCATCTCATCAGGGAGTCACGCAGAGATCCGCCAATGTGACTTCTAAATAAGAGCAGACGAGGACAATTGTCTTCCCTATGGTAGGGCCCCATTTGGGACTAAAGGTAGTTTAAACTGGTAGTATTTTCTCATTAGGCAACAGTGAAAATCTGTTTTCAGCTTTAACCTGCAACAGTTACAGGCTCTGACCAGGATACATTATTAATTAGTTAAAAGAGAAGCCCCATTTTTAATTACCCATTGAATTAGGTATCTTCAAACACTGACCTAGAATTGACAGTACAGCTAACTCTCTGTTTACCACGGTAATGGGAATTTTAGGAAGGATGGAAGTTAATTGAAAAGCAGAAACAATCCTATTTGGTCCTCAACCAGACACATATCACTGCATCAAGGATGGTGGCTTCCAATGACAATCCACCAAGACCCTCGGATTGCCCGTCTTTGCCAGATTTATACCACACATTTCTGGCTCAACAAGCCACGTGGCTGGACTCTCCACTATGCCTGGGTCGAGAAGACAGGAGAGCAACCTCCAATTTTCAGGGTTGGGAGACACAGGGAGAGCATGGACAAGCACCCTGTGCTTTATGGGGAGAGCAGCTCCCCCACTGAGCCTTCAGCAGAACTTCTAGCAAATGATGTATGATGGTATGAGGGCAACGTGGCAAGGCCACCCGAGCTCCTAGGGAGAGAGGAAGGCAGGGGCCCGAGGTTCACCGGAGGTGGGACCGCAAGGTCCAAAAGGAGACAGGGAGAGAGTTGGCTGTACTGACATGACAAGTACACCCCAGCAAGCAGCCCAGCATTTCCAGGAAGGAGAAAAGCAAACCGCCGTCCCACCTCGGGCTACGCGGTCACAAGTGAGGCAGGGCTGGGACCAGTCGCCATTTGGGCGGGAGGCTAGCCCCAGGTGCGGCAGGAAGGGGTGACGCTGGCTCAGCGGCTGCAGCTCCTCGCTCTGACCCAGCGGGGCCCCTGTACGGTGCTGGGGGCACAGCGAGGCCTCGGGCGCTGTCGGGTAGGGACACACACACACACAGAGAGAGACACGCCATTAGAGGAAGAGGGAGCGGCAGAGGTGTAAGCCAAGGCTGATGCCCAGTGAGCTTGAAGGGAATGACTGTCTGCTGACCACATTCTGACCTGGAACATACAGCCCGAACTTGACGTCTGAGGGAACCAGAAACCACTAGACCTGGGCCATGGCAGCAGCAGTCAATCCAGGGAAGTGACATCTATGTCGGGTGCCCTAGCCAGAACCCCAGGCTCTCACACCCCACAGCCTCACTCCTACTCTAGAAACACGCCACAAACTGCTGATAGAACAGGACACTATAGCATCTCCTTACTTTGCTTGCCCTGATTTCTTGAGAATAATGACTGCAAAGGGCAAACTAACAGTGAAGAGCAGCTCCCATGGCCACAGCTACTTCCCAAAGAGGAAGCCAAGGCAGCCAAAGACCAACTCAAACCACAGGGAGCCCTAGGGGGAGGGGTGGGGAGGGGTGGGGAGGGGCGGAGAGAGGTTCCTTGAGAAAAATAAAACAGCTTCACTTCTTAAAGGGCAATCTTCACTCTCTGGTACAACCCAGCCCAGGACACTTCCGGAGATCCAATGGACAACGCTTTCCAAGCAGTGTCATGAAGGTCACAACCTTTACTTATTTAACAGAGCAATTCAAACTGAGAGGGAGAAATGACAACCAAAAATGGGACAAAAACTAGAAAACTTGCTCCAAACTTGAATTTAAATTCCTAGAGGCTGCAAGTCTGACATTAATACGCAAATCTCCTATTTGACACATTTCACAAAATTCACACTGAAACCTGCAAAAGTAGGAAATGTTGGTAAGTGGTCTGGTAATGGAACCACTGACTAAGAGAGGGCTGACAGGGTTTGTCAAACTACAAACAACTTCCTTTAAAAAAGCTTTTTTCGTTATGCTGACACAGTATTACCAATTCCAAAAAAGAAAGGTACAGAGACCTGTATCTTTGTTTTCAGTCAGAAGGTACAGTTTCTGCCTGCTGCCCCAACTCCACGCCATGGGCTGGCAGGGCCACCAGTCTCCACACCGCACTGTGAAGGCAAAGGGGCACACAGGCTGGGACCACTGGCCAGGAAGCCAACATGGCCCCCAGAGACTAGCTTCACCAGGCCCTGAACTGCACTTCTGAACAATGGGGAAAGCTCCAGGGTGATCTGATGGGCCAAACAAGAAACCAGAGCAGCCCCATCCAGGACAGACCCAGCCATACAACCAAATCACCAAGAAACCACCTCCATGTGCTGTGTAAGAAAGCCTTGCTCACGCTGACACTGCAGAGGATTTTATCTTCTCCCTCTTAAAGTGGGACAGCGACATCCCATATCTCACCATCTGTGATACTGAAGTAGAATAAAACACCGAGCCAGTCAGAAGACCGGTAGCCCAGTCATTAGGAAAGGATTTAATATGAGATTAAAGCAACAAGATTATCGAGGACGGGCATTCGCTTTCTCCTCCCGAATAGCCAACTCCACTGTCTGTGCAGCAGGCCAGCCCTTCCACTCCAGACTCGCCTGAGGAGGAAGCAGACAGACCTGTCTCTGTGCTTGCCTTTTACCTATGGCCAGCTCTACCCAGATGTACTGAATCAGACCACAGAGCAGCGCAAGGTCTCAAGACCCACAAGCCCAAGAGGCCAAGGGGCCAAAAGCCCCTTTGTAAGTGTAAGTCGATGCGGACGAAGGACACGATTGCCTGAGCTGCCGAAAGCTAAGAATGGAGAACAGAGGCGAGCTCTCACCCAGCCCAAGGGCACCCACCCTACCTTTCTCCCAGCGCTGCTGCACTCAGCGCACTCTGGCAAGGGGTAGGGAGCGCTTCCACTACTCACATCCATGGTAGGAGGCAGGTGATCCTCCGGCCTTGCCGTATTCCTGCTCTGAGTAGCTGGTGGAGAGGTTGGGCTGGCTGGAGCCTCGGCCAAAGGTGATCTGGTTGCTGCCCATGCCAGTGGCAACCTGGGCCATGCGCTCTTTGGTTTTGAGAGCCTGGGCCCTCTCAGCCTTCAGCCGCTCCTCATCTTTGAGGAGGGCCACCAGCTGCTTCGATTTCTCACGTACATTGATGCCCTGGTCCTTGCCGTCACGGTCAATGTACTGGAAGTCCTTCAAAGTCTGGATGGCAAAAATGTTCTCCCGGCACTGCTGGGCCACCCGCTCAGAGCCCGTCTTGATGAGGTAGTCCAGCAGCGTCAATGCCTTGTACACATGCCGCCAGTTCTTGCCATGGTCATTGAGACGCTTCCAGACCATGCTCATGATCTCTGAGAAGGCCACCACATTGTAGGTCAGGTCTGCGATCTCAGTCATCAGAGAGCTGGATGGGCCCCATGGATCGTTGGACGTGGCTTCCCGGACTTTTATTTCGGCTTCTGAGTAATTGTTCACAATGTTTTTCATCTGCCGTCTGATAGACGAAGTCGTCATTTTTTATCTTCTCGGTTGCAATGTAAAGCCCTTCAAAGAGAGAAACTTTCCTGTCCTGGGCAAGTTGGAGCCCTGTGAAAGTTCTGTCTCTGCAACAGATCTGGAGCAAGATCCCCGACAGTCATTTCTTCCACTGGAGAGTCAGGTCTGAGAAGGTGGAAGCCATGACCTAGAGAAAGAAAGAAAACACTAACTGTGCCATGAGCTCCCCAAGACCACAGGACACACCAGCTCAGACGTTTCTGTGAATAGCAGGTGCTGGGAGTGAGGGGACAGTGCATGGACACACACCCTAGTCTCCCTAGGAGGAAAGAATTGTTCTTTCAAAACTACAATAAAATCAACACAGCAAGTTAATAAATAAAATTTAAATTCAAGTTTAAGTTTTTAGAAGAAAAGTAGCAAATATTATGAGTATGTTTCCATTTCCAAAATACTTCCACAGAATGGTCTTTTGGGTTGTAATTTCCCTGCATGGCAACAGCCAGCTACAGAAGAATCCTAGTATTGAGGTGAGTCAGTATGACAGATTTTAAATTACCTGTGGGATCAAGAGAGCCTCTCATTTCAGGTATATATCTTAACCCCAAAATGCCTAGCTACACCTTTAAAATTACTCAACATTTGGCTTTAGTCTACCATGCTTCTAAGTGCTTCTAACTTCGCCAGCGAATTCTCTGTAAGCCCCATTTTCTCCTGACATTTGATAAAGGTTTTAGACTACTCTTCCAGAATACAGTTAAGGCCACCCACTGGTCTTTCAAAAATCTCCTGTATCTGGCCTAAGATAATACAGCCTTAAAAATAATCTAGCTCTAGCTTAATTACCTCAATTTACAGAGAAAACTGAGGCCCAAGGTTATACTTTAAAGGGTCAACCCTGCCCTATGCCACAAACACAACTATCCAAAGAAGAAATACTTATCAAGCTAGCGAGGTCCACATCTCCAACAACAGGCTCTGGTGCAGGAGCTTGGGAACCCCCACCGGTATGGCTTACCAGTGAACACTGAGAGCTGGGCCTGACACAGATATAGGCACTGCTGAATAAACTGATGACAATAAAAACAGTGTCCTTGTCCCCAGTCTGGTAAGAGAGCATAGGGGATCTGATGCAAAGTCAGACATGAGGAGGACTCTGCCAGAGATGATCCTTACTCTGATCTTCAAAACTGAAGAGACCTGAGCAGGTGGAAGGAAATGGATGTATGGTTATTTCTCACTATAAAATGAGAAAACTGAGTTCCAGAAGACTTCAGGACTGCCAGAAATTGAAAAACATGGCTGGGGACTAAACACAAGGGAAGGGCTCCCCCATCACCCATACCCCACCTCCCACTATAGCCTTCTAGGCCTCACAGGCCCCACTAGACCTGTAAAGGAGCCACAGCAGCCTTGGGCTGGGTGCTTAGTGCTCACGAAAGCACCCTGGGCTTAAAGCACTTAATGCTTATGAAAACTCTCTAGGTAAGGATTATTTTCCCTATGATACAGAGGAGGACCCTGAGGTCTAGAATCCCTGGGTCAGGTGAGTACAGTCACCCAGTGGGGACTCTCCTCCCTGTGTAGCACCCCATGCAACCCAAGGCCAAACTTCTGTGGTGCTTCTGCTAGACAAACAATGGACAGCCCCTAACTTCCTCATCTAAAGCCTCAGCTGGGTAATGAATGGGCACATCAAAAAATAACCAAGCAAACAAAAATAGGGGGCAGGGGGACTGATAGGAAACCCAATGATCACTCATCACATGTAGCCATACATACAAGAGACAGCTTTGCAAATTTCATCCTGGTGACAACAGACACATCTGCTCCAGCCAACAAATATGCCAAGAATTCTGTGTCCATCTCAAGCCACAGAACTGTGCTTCCGCAGACAGCAGGCATATTCTGCCTCTCCACCAATCTGACCAGCTCTGATAAATCCCCTGTCTGTCCATCAAAGAGCCAAGGGCTAAAAACTTCTGCAATGACCTGCACATCTGACACTTGAGGTTTTTCCTTCAGAGCAAAATTCACTGCTAGCAGAGATGCAATGCACTTGGTAAAGGAAAAAAGAACACTTCGATTTTTAATGAGCATTTCCATTTACTCATCAAAAACAATAGTAATACTCAGATATATTTAGTACCTAGAGGCCTTAGGATGTGCCCGGACCACTGGGCACTCCATTTGTCATTCAATCTGGTGCATGGTAGGTAAGACTGCACCCCCTCTCAAAAGAAGCAAGAAGAGGTCCTCCGCCATTACTCTCCAGGTCAAAATCAGCTTTAATCAAGGAGAGAAAATAGTTGTGGTTAAAAAAAAGACCTCAAACAGTTGAATATAATGAAAAACTTTTTTTTTCTGAGGGAGAAATGATGCCCCGGACGCTGTTTCCCTCCTTTACTCTAACCACCCTGGGCAGACCTGAAGGCCTCTAGCGGGACCGATAACCCAGGGAGAGTTGTGAGGCTGGTCAGGGCATCCACCAAACCTCCTAGTCCTTTGGTAGCAAACTAAAGGCAGCAATTCCTGTGAGTAAGGGCTGAGATGTCTCTGGCCTCTGAGACACAGGCTGGAAAGAAACTCCAATTTGGAAATGGGACCAGACCAAGGCAGGGGCTTTTCTCTAACAGGCTCAACTTGCAAAGACATCTTTTGGCAGTCTCTGAAATATTTAGGCTTTGAGAAAGAAAAATCTAGTAAAATGTTTGCTAGGGTCAGAAAAATACACATAAAGAACAATTACCTTGAATGGCTGTCTGCCATTTTTATAAAAGCTATACACAAATAGGACCTCCCTGGTGGTGCAAGGATTAAAGTCTCAATACTATCAAGCTATCAGCAGTCACTGCGGCCTGAGTTCGATCCTGGACCAGGATGCTGACCAACATGGCATAGCGGACCTCTCCCGTCTTGCCCGCTGCTCCCCTCAGCAGTGTATTTCAGGCAATCCGATCTACATGTCCTGCTTCCCACTCTGTCTCTGGTGAATCCTCTCACACACACACACCCACCTCTGGCCTACATCCCAGTTCTTCTATGCACAAATAAATAAAAATAAATCTTTTTTTTAAAAAAAGCTATTGACAAAAGGCAACTTTCAGGGTCAACAAACTTTGAGAAGGGCAATATGTAGGGATAAGAAATTCCTGAGAGGAGAAAGGATACCAAAGGTGCCTCCAAGAAACTGTTTTCAAAGTCACCGGGTTACATGCCTCACCCCAGATTTTGCGGACTAAAACTCCCACACTGGCCACACAAGCAGGCTGTGCGAGGTTCTCCTAGGCTGCTCACCTTACCATATGGACCTTTGCGGTCACACCTGTCCATCTTGAGCTCAGATCTCATTTTCCTCATTTTAAAGCTTCTCCCTCTCAACATCAGGATTGAACTGTAAACACTTAAACATCTTCTGTCCCTGCAAACATCTGCCAGGCACTCCCTCCAGGAAGCAAGTCCCAAATACACACCATCCTCAAGTATGCATCCTGTGTAATTTCTAGAATCTGACTTTTGTTTTCTTCCCATTCTTTTTTTTTTTTTTAAATAGTCTGCATGTTCTACTTTCCAAACTCTGCTTCTCAAAATTTGCCAGTTTTCTTCCACTTCTAGCTTGCTGAGCCTGAACTGAGGTACATGCATAAGCAACTAAAACAGGATTATTTATCCTCCGGGCTCTTTGTCCAAGCCTGTGGAAATGTGGTCAGTTCACAAACACCCAATTATTTACTGAGGATCTCCAGGCCTGATATGGGGAAGAGGGGAGCGGGGGATTGTCAAACAAGAGGGAAAATTAAACATCATTAAAGATTTAGAACACGATGGTGGGAAGGAGGAGCAGGACTTATGACTTATTTTCCTAATTTCCTAAATTACACTCTGACCACTAAGGAGACAAATGCTATTAGAGTATCAATAACTGGAAATGCTTCCAGAAATCTAGCTCTATCATCGGGTATTACATACAACTGTTTTATAAGGGGTAAATTAAGCAGGGGAGTTTGTAAAATACGATTTTAAATATTTTTGAATGGGGGCAGCAAAATTATTTCAAGTCAGAATTTACTATTCAAGGCTAATAAATATTTTATATCTACCAAGAAAGCTGGACCAGAAGCTGGACAGGCAGAGGACAACCATTTATTTCTCTGGAGGGGATGACTCCCAACCACAACCCTCACCACAGCTCTCCACACCAGCACCAGTCCTGAAAAGCCTGTCTTGAAACCGTATTACTTACTAATTCATTTTATTAATAATCGGTGTTTCTGATGTGCATGCAAAGCCACAGGTAACCACGCTGAGGGGATAATTCCAACCAACAGCAAAGAAACAGAACATATCAGAGAGCTGGCCTGGGGTGGGGGAAGCGCACCATGGGCAATGCACATGATCCCTGTCGGGTCTTTCCGAAGACCCTGGGAGCTTTGGAGACTCCTTATCATATCCACAGTAGATTCATCATGGAAGGAGACATACATTTCTAAGGTTAATCCCCAACAGTAGGTGAGGTTCTTTAAGCCAAAGAATTTTTCATTTCTAGTCTGGAAATATTGAAAATCTGTTGTTTTTACCCATAAAATCCCAACCATATGCCCTTGTCCCTGAAAGAGCTCCATTTTCTGTGGGAGAAATGACCAGCAACAGGCCTAGTCTAGGCTGAGCCCATCAGCATAATGAGCCCTTCCCCCAAACCACAGTGGCTTCCCCACCCCACTCCAACTCTCCTCCCCTCTAGTGGCTAAATTAGGGGCAGGCTGACAACCCAGACTGGGCCATCAAGATCTCTCTGAATGATTCCGAAAGTACTGGGAAAGCAGAAAGTTTGCTAAGCCGTTGGAGCCACCACAGAACCAGCGTTCACCTGGTTTGAGGCCAACACAGAAGCAAGTAAGCAAGGAGTCGGAGCAAGGTACAACATGGTTTGAATCTCTGGTACACCTGTACTTGAAGCCATTTATTCCCTGATTTCTTAGCTACACAGTCAATGCATGTCATTTGTGACCTACAGCTACGTGTGCCTTTGCCATGTACAACAGTGAACCCTGTGCTACAAGGTCCTGAGAAGAGGAAAGCTGGCAGAACCAAACAACAAACCCGGAGCAAAGGCCTGCCCGAGCTTTCAAAAGGGTCTTAAGGAAAACGTTCTTCTCCGTAGGTCCCATGAGTCTCCAGTGCAGACTAGAAATAGACTGACTAAAACAGCAAACAGAACCAAACTAAATAAACAAACAAATTCCAAGGTTTGATAGAGTGATGCCCCTGGAGGAAAGAAAAATTCCATTAAAATAGGCTCCGGGCTGGGTAGGGAAATTCCTTCCAAATCCAGTTTCCATCATGGGAGTATTTTAAGGATCCTGAGTAGCCTCGTTGGGTTCCTGCCCCAAGTCCATGCATCTCCACACTGTGCTCCTGTTATGCTGAGGCATGGCCGGCCATGTGAAAAAAGATGCTCATCCTAGCCTCTGAGGTCTACATCAAATCCCAAATGAGATTTTGGCAGCTGCTGTTCAGGCACCAGGGATCAGGACCAGGAATCAAGACCAGCTATGAGAGAACAGCAATAATTGTCTCTCCCTGCCCCCAAAACCTAATGGTCACAGGTCAATCACATTGTCTGCAATAATCCAGCCACAATCAATAAATACTACTGAGTAGACTGAACCAAAAATCTCCACCCCAGATGGCAGCTCAAACTATTTCTGTCCTGCAGCCTCCTGTGTCTTCACAGTCATTTAGCTTTTCTCAAGGCACATGACAGAGCTGTGGGAAGAGGGTACAGCCACTATTTCTGCAGTGCTGCACAGTGTGGTCCACCTACTGTATATCCCAGACTCTCCTGAAAAGACTATTCAAAACTCCAGACAGACAGTAAGTGAGAACGGTGCTGGGGGAGGTGTGACATTCTTACCAAGCCCTTCTGGTAATTTCTAGGCATACTGAAGCCAATGCTTTGGTGTCACTGGGTGACGTACATAAACACGAAGTTTGTGAATTACTTTACAAGCCTGGATTAGATTTTGAGTAAGAAAACATCTCCATCTTCCTACTGGGGAAAAGGGTACCATGACCACGACAGGAGGCTCAGTCCAAAGGTAGCTGAGACCAGAGTTCACATGACCGAACCAAGCTGGCTTTCCAGATAACAACAGACCAGTCAGGACAATATGGACAGTGCCACATTCTTTTCCACAGTAATCACTTCAGCCTCAAGAGAAAGGACCATTGTGACTCCACACCAGTCAAGCTTTCAATAACTCAGAGAAATAACTACTGCTCATGAGGAGAGGAATTAAAAGGAAAAAAGTTTCATTTATTTTTCACACCTCAGAAAAGACAGATTCAATCAAAAAAGAAATATCCTCTTCACTTACTTAATACGGGCATCTATATTCCAACAACTTCTTACTGAGTAAACAAATTTCATATGGCTATCCAAAAATTGGTCTTTTAAAAAAAATGTGTTCATATACTTAAAGACTGTCAAAGGAAAACAAACATTTAATACTTGACTTCTAGATAATAAAGTAGGTAAAGTTAAACTTTACTTCCTTCTTCTTGAGAGGAGGAAGAGCCCCAATGGGGTTATGTACGTCACCCAGTGACACCAAAGCATTGGCTTCAGTATGCCTAGAAATTAGTCTACTGTCAGGACAAGACCACCCTTCACACAAGGCAAGAGATCTTGCCACAAAGAGCCACCAGGGACGCTTCTCCCAGGACGTGACAGTCACTGGAACAAGAAGAGCCCAAATCAAATGTCAGACAGCCTTTTAAGATTTTACGTGCCCTTACTTTTTCTAAAAGCAGAAATAAAATCCAAAGAACGTGTATAAGGAATCTTTTTTCCTTACCAATATGCCCTGATCATTTAGTTATCCAGAAGAGCAGCCTGCGGGTGCAGATTATACAGGTGTCCAAACGCTATTATTGTTAAATACCATGCAACGCCAGGACCAGAGCAGGAGGAGTGGTCCTGGATGTTCCAGCTGTGCCTGGGTGACCGGACGCCATCACCGGACACCCCTCTCCTCTCGCAGGAAACAGTGATGAGCTGGGCATTCCTCACATGGTCAAGGATCAAATACCCTAACAACTGGACCAAGGGATGTGTAAACATGTCATAAAGGAAAATGAGGATTCTTTAATGATCCCCCACCCCAATTCTACTTCTCAAAGTAATTTCACAATGACCAATCACAGAAAGCATCCTTGAAAAATTATGCCAGAAAGCAAACAATGAGGTATGGTAAAGCACAGAGAATCACAAAAAGGGAAACTAGGGATCTTGGTCTAGGACTGTGACCACTCTGGCACCAGGCGAGCTGTGACTAGTCTCCCCACTTCTGAAGTGAAGAGGTAGGCCAGATACTCTCCCCAAATGCTTCAATCCAAAGCCCCCCTTCCTGACAAACAGTTCAATTCCCTTCCAACTCCATGGAGTCAAGGAAGGCCCAAGCTTCTGACCAGCCCCAGTCACAGGTCATCTTAGAGGAAGCCAGAATTCTAGCCATAAGTCTAGCAGCAGATGTTTCTGTTGGCATGTGGGCTCCGTCATGAGCACAAAGATAAGGCTTCTCTTGGGCCTCTGGAAGTCTGAAGAGCAGCCCTCAGAACCCTTCCCTCCTCCAAAGAAAACAGGGTGTGTATGACCCATGGGCCAGAGAGTCTCCATTTCTAACGTGCTGTGACTCTGCTACTAGAAATACCCACTAACAACAGATGGCAAGCAATGCCACCCAAAGACTGGGACCTACAGAAAGGGGACACTTGACAGGTTCTCGTAATTACCCCACCCAGCCCCAAAGGGCAGGCAGGCCGAGCTATGGATTATAGTTTGATCATTACAATTTTCCACTTGGAAAAAATGCAGAGCTGCATGGGAAAATTTAGAATTCCCATGATTTCATGCTTAATTTAGACCTGACCAGTCGCTGCGGTGGCGCTAAGTGCTGGGCTGTCGCCATCTCCTGAGGAGCTGGCGGGAGAATGGAAGCAAAGGGAGGGAGACAGCAGAGGAGCCCCTGAGCCAGCGCCCACAGGCTCGCTTTCAGGCACAGCAGTGACCTACCGCCTGTCTCAAAAGGAGCTCAAGATGCTTGCAAAGAGGAACTTTACAGGTAAGGACCAAGTATTTCCACACACTCAAATATCTGCCTCCTCTCCCCAGTCTTCCCAAAATGAGTATGTCTGTAAGGATTTTTCTCAGCATTTCCCGGAGGACAACTCCAAGAGAATTTCCAAGGCAGAAAACAGACGCTTCTCTATGATGATGGCAGAAGTCACCTGCCAGTTTGGTATTTGGCATCGTCCACAAGCATCTCTTTCCTGACCACACATATAAACCTGTTCAACATGGTCACCAGTTCCATCTCTTCTCCTTCATGGCAGCATTTCGAAGGGAGGTCTCAGATGTGCTAACTCTGTGATACAATAATAATAATAAGAAGAAGAGGATAAGACTTACAATAATAAT
Organism: Scalopus aquaticus; assembly: GCA_004024925.1. NCBI lineage: Eukaryota > Metazoa > Chordata > Mammalia > Eulipotyphla > Talpidae > Scalopus > Scalopus aquaticus. The sequence goes on from PVIJ01000496.1 coordinate 175,149, forward strand.
AATTGGGCCTCCCTGGTGGCGCAGCGGTTGGGCGCTGCGCTGTGGAACTGTTGGCCATGGGCGATGCCGGTTCAACGCCCAGCCAGGGAGAATCCCACATGGTGCGGCAGACCTCTCCTGCCTCGCCCACTGCTCCCCTCAGCAGTGTATTTCTGATCTGCCTGTTCTGCTCCCCACTCTGTCTCTGGTGAGCCCTCTCGCCACTCCACGCCTCTGGCCTGTACCCCAGCTTGTATGCATAAATAAACAAAAAAAAAATCTTAAAAAAAAAAAAAGACTTACAATAATAAAAAACAGAGGTTCACTGCATCAGAGCTAGCAAGTTACTAACTGAGCCCTTACTATCGCAGGGATGTTCTAAGAACTTCATATATGTCTACTCACTGAATCTTCCTCACAATCCTGAGGGTAGGGTTGGGAGGGAGGGTGATTATTTTTATTATCATCCTCATTTTAGAGAGTAGGAAACTGAAGCACACAGAGAGGAACCGCAGCAAGCTACAGCGCCAGTAGCAGTAGTGCCAGGACTTGATTCCAGACCACTGGTCTCTGGTCCCATCCTCTTAATCCCTATTCTTAGTCTATCTGGCTTTGAGACAAATCTAGTGCTCCAAGTTAGAAGAAAAATGAATTTTTTCTTGTTGAATAGGACCATAAAAAGGCCCCTCTTGTCTTGTTATTTAGAAGGCCAGAAAAGGTCAGGGGAGCAACGTTTTCCTACCCCTGTTCTGCTGCCATAGGAGATCCTTCCCCCCAGTCAGCTCATTTAGTCAAGGGAGCAGGAGAAAGATGCTGGAGCTGGAAAGCTCTCGAACTCAGCCACATACAGAAGCTGAGGTCCAGGGCAGTTCAGTGCTATACCAGGACCAGAGCCCGCATTCCCAGCTCCCTTCCAGTAAGGACAACCAAAGGAAAGAGGCTTTCACGCTCTTCAAAGCAAGCTTCACCTGGACTGCGCGCACGCCTTACAGAGCGGCCATACTATGAAACCAAGTAGGATGGAAGCCTAAAGTACCACCCAGAGACTCCCCAGCTACTGCCTAAAGTAAATGATGTCTCTCTAACTCTAGCAGGGGCTTCTGCTAAACCGGTCACATCGATTTTAACAATTTAAGAAGTCTGCATTACTCCTTTAAAATAGCTGTCATCTAAAACACCACTCAGTAAAAATGGGTCTCAGTGCAAAAGGTAAACTTTCTTTTTCGGTACAGAATAAAAGTATCATTTCCCTCCTTCCTCTTTGGTTGGAGCCATCACCAGTGCTTTATTTACTCTGCAACACTGGATACATTAGGAGGAAAGACTCCTTCTAACTTTTAAATGTCAGAGTCTGCCCCAGAAAAGGCAGGAGCCACCCTAACGTCTTCTTGCTGCTCCTGTTATGTGCAAGTCACATGTGAGGTATAGACAAAGTAAGTCCCTGTGACCCATGTGGCTTCCTAGAGCACGACCACAATGCCCACCCAGGGCGTCCGTCCTTTTCCGCTGCCTCTCCCCGGGCAAACTCAGGTTCTGGGTTCTTCAACCCTTGCTTTTTAAAAAAGAAGTATTGTTGTAAAGCTAAACAATACATAACCTTCTACAACTTTCTTTTGCCACTCAATATTAGGTGTCTGAGATTTATCCATGCAAGCAATATATGCATCAACATAACGTGTATAACTAGCCTGGTTCATTTTCACAGCTGTCTAATATTTGACTATGCTAGTATTTAACAGTTTACTCACTCATTCTCTTGGCAATGAACTTATGATTTTTGCTATCAAGAATAGTGCTGGTATGTGCACTCTTGGGACACATATACCAAGATTTTTCTAGAGTATGTTCTTAGGAGTAGAACTGCTCATTCATGGGGTATACAAATGTTCTCTGAAGTATATTTTTTCAATGTTTTTACTGTCCTATTTTGTAACACTTTATTGTTAGAGAACAAAGGCATTAACAGCTTAGCTAATTCCATTTTTCACACACTGTGAGTAAAGAACAACAAAGCATTTAGAGAAACACAAAATATGACTTCTGGCCTGGGTTAGGGGTACAATAACCACACACAGGGCAACTGAGCACTCATTCCAAACCGAGTGCTCAAGGCAAGTCAGGAAAAGAAGAAGACAGGCCACAGGGGCCTAGTGCACCTGAAGCACTGCTGCTGAAGGAGAGGACATGAGCAAGGGTATTAGGGGGAGGGGCCACTCAGGCGGACGGGAGCCCATGGGGACAGGCACAGAGGCGGCAAACAGATAGGAGAACAGAATCTTTGGGGGCAAATGTAATTTTTTTTAAAAAAGATTTATTTTTTTATTATTTTTACATACAAGCTGGGGTACAGGCCAGAGGCGTGGGGCGGCGAGAGGGTTCACCAGAGACAGAGCGGGTAGCAGAACAGGCAGATCAGAAATACACTGTTGAGGGGAGCAGCGGGCGAGGCAGGAGAGGTCTGCCCCACCATGTGGGATTCCCCCTGGCCGGGCATCGAACTCGCGTCGCCGCTGCAGACAGCTCCACAGCGCAGCGCTTAACCGCTGCGCCACCAGGGAGGCCCGGGGGCAAATGTAATTTAAGGAGCTCACTCAGCATGCTAGGAAATCTGATTTTAGGAACTCTGGTTATTCACTGTCAAGCATTTTATCATGTCCTCCAAATAATAATAATGGCTCACACAGGCAGAGCACTTGCTATGTGTCAGGCACTGCCTTAGAACTTATTTCATTTATGGGGTCTCTCTGGTGACGCAGGGATTAAAGTCTCAGCGCTATCAAGCTATTGCCAGCCCCTGCAACCTGAGTTAGATGCCCAGCCAGGGAGCTGACCCACATGGCGCAGCAGACCTCTCCTGTCTGACCTGCTGCTCCCCTCGGCAGTGTACTTCAGTGGATTAGCCTCTTCCGCTCCCCACTCTGTCTCTGTGAATCCTCTCACCCCATGCACTTCTGGCCTACACCCCAGTCTTGCATGCATGCATAAATAAATCTTTAAAAAAAATTACCTCATTTAATTCTTACCATAAACTGCCCTATTGTTTACTTAACATTTTTCTTTAAACCTATTCACTTTTAAACTCAAATACCCACTGTAAAAAAAAAATTATATATATATATACATATATATATATATATAAAAAATCAGATGTCACTGCTATAGCATTTGGGGTGGAAGTCTTTTTGTTTGCTTTGTTTTTATTGAGATATAATTCACAAAGCATAAAATTCACCATTTTAAAGTACACAACTCAGTGGGTTTTTTTTTAGTGTATTCAAAATGTTGTACAACTAACATCTAATTCCAGAACGTTTTTATTACCCCCAAAAAGGAGCTCTGAGTCTATTAGCAAGCACAACCTAATTCCCTTTCCCCCAGCCCCTGGCAATCATTAATCTATTTCCTATCTCTACAGATTTGCCTATAATGAATATTTCATATAAACAGAGTCATGCAAAATGTATGTGGCCTTTTGAGTCTGGCTTCTTGCACTTAGCATACTTTAAAGGTTTGTCTATGTGGCATTATGAATCAGTATTTCTTTTTATGGCTGAGTAATATTCCATTGATGGCTAGACCACATTTTATCTCATTAGAGGACATTTGAGTTGTTTCCATTTTTCTTTTTTTGATATATTGAATAATGCTACTATGAACATCTTTGAACAAGTTTTTGTGTGGACATATCTTTCAGCTTTGCTGGGTACGTACTGAGGAGTGGAATTATTGGGTCATATGGCAACTCTGTTTCATTTTCTGCCACTCTGCCAAAGTACAATGGCATTTTTAAGATAAAGACCTATTAAAATGAGTAACAATCAACTGTATTACCATTGAAAATTAAGAACCACATCTAAGATGAAAATACCAAAGTTGGTTTTGTTTTGATTGTGAGAAAGGGAGTGACACTATCAAAACTGTCTTTCTGAAATCTTGATCAAGTGGCAGCAGGGTGAGACGATTAGGGAGGACTCCGGGGCAGACAATGAAGACAAGAAGACCACTGAGAAGCCCATAAGAGACATGATGAAAAGAGAGTAGGGACTGAATGAAGGTGCAGCCGTGGAAGGAGAGAGGGGAGGAGATGGACACAGACACAGAACACAGACCTGACACTAATGTCAGTGTGCAGCAAGGCAGGAGAGGGCAGGGCCAGGCAGGACTGAGGTACACACCACAGGATGTAAAGGTGGGAAGGGTGTACAAGCCTCAAAAGCTAGGAGGCAGAATGCACAGCTTTACTTCAGACAACTATAGCTGGAGGTGCTGGCAGGACAGGCAAGAAAAATGCAGACAGCCAAGTGACAGCTGGTGCTCAGGATGGGGGACAGGCCACAGGTACCAATGGGAGGAGCAAGTGAGGATTTGGGAAGAGCAGGGGTAGATGGGGGCAAGGATACACGTCAGAAGGAAGCATGTGGCCCTCAGCAAAGTTTAAGAAGGGTGGAGGAGAGGGTGTGCCAGGAGCTACAAGAGTAACACCCAATGCAGGGAATGGGAGAGCAGAGTGATACAAGTCATCACGGACAAAGAAGAGCCCAGGGAATGTGGAAGAAGCATGTTTTTGGGTGACAGAGTTCAGCCTTCTCCAAATGACACCAACAAAGGCTGTTAGGCACACCAGTGGGAGAGGCCACAGTAAAGCTCCCAAATCTGCATCATGACCCATACCACTATGGCACACACCCTGGACCCACAGTATCAAGACAAAACTGAAACTATCACTCCCAACTCCATGCATGGCCCACCCCCATCCACCTTCCCTCCAGGGATTCTCTGCTGGGGGATCCACCCCCACACTGTTCTGCTGACCAAGCCAGAGGCCTTGGAATGCCTGGGCTTCCGGCTCTCACTCCACCTCTCCCCTCCTTCCTCCCACCACCTCTGGACTACAGGCTCTTGAAGGACAGAGGCCCCAACTGTCTCCGTACTGCTGTCTGCCTCAGAGCCTGGCACAGAGCCTGGGACACATCTGCCACAGGAACGAATGACTCCGCAGGGCACTGAGTCCAAGCCCCACCTGCTTGTGCACTCTCCCCCATTGGAGCTCTCTGCTCCTCTCCATTTCCTCACCAAACTTCCAAACCAAGACCCATAAACACTACTATTAAGGAAGATAAAAAGCATGGCCTGTTGGTATTGTTTAAAAATAACAACTCAGTAGCATGGAAAAATAATTGCTCTCCCCCTCCGTCCCTCCCTCCCCCTCTCTCCCCCTCCCTCTCTCCCTTCCCCTCTCTCTCCCTCCCTCTCCCTTTCTCTCTCTCTTCGGGCACATCATTGCATCTCAGTTTCCTCCTGTGGAAGTGGAAATGGCACCCTGCAAGGTGCCACAAAATTACATGAGCTGAGCTGTGTCAACTGAGGCGAAACTTTTGACTACTGTGAGCCAGTGCCCTCATCACCCCCTCCAACAGAAACACAGAACAGAAGCAGGCTGATGTCCCAACGGGGAGGGATGACTTCTCAGTCAATTTCACACTAAAGTTAACAGACAGAAACTAACAGTGGTTTGCATACCTTATAATTTTCCTAATTCTTAAAAGATTGTAAGTATGCTGTCAGAAGTCTAAACACAAAACCAAAAAGAAATTAAAGCTGTTATTTTCCTTTTGGTTTTATCTCCATTAGCCAAATGTTCTTGTTCAAACAATGTTTACATTGCCATTGTCCTGCTTTGTTTAGAAAAACAATAATAAAGGGGTGCGTTTCCAGCACTGATGACTGAGCGTATACGCAGATCAGCCAATTTCGCCAGTGCCCAGAACATATTCTAGTTTAGAAATCACTGGCCAGAAGCTGAGGAAGAACAAGCTACTTGCCTCAGAATACTTAGCAGCCACGTCAGTGCTCCCAACCTCCTCCCCCTCAGCCACCCCAGGGATACCAGGCTAGGAGAACAGGGCAGCCCTTCAGCACACTCATGCTTCACAAGGGAAACAAGATCCAAAGGCCTGGAGAAGCCCAGGTCTACTCACCCAGGGACCACAGGCTTGATGGCTACTGATAAAATTCACCAAGGTGCCAGCAGTAACTTACTGACTGCCTACTATATGCTACAACTCTGCCACGGTGGCATTTTAGAGGATGAGATACAGTGAGTCGCAGAGCTGGGATGAAGTCTGGGGTCCTCTCCTGAGCCACAAGGCCTCCTGTCTGCGAAAACTCAAATGAGTCCTGTCGTAAACCTCAGCCAATTTACCGTTACTTCCATGTCCTTCTCTCCTGTATTAGCATACACTCCTAAGCTATTCCTTGGAATACTTGAGGTATTCCTCAGTTTTCAAGGTCAAACCATTAATTCCAAGTAATCTCTATCCTGGAACTCCCACTTTACTGATATGAAGCTTTCAGAATGACCTGACCATAAAGAATCACTCTATGGGTCTCAGATGTGCCCATCATTCTCCTCTGCAGTAATCAGTTCTGTTCACTAGTATTTCCAGTTTTACCTCCTTCAAGGCCGATGACAGAAACACATTATCCCATTCCCTCTAAAGTCATGGCACTGACCACTGCAACATACAGAAGTGATGTGTTAGGCCTCCCTGATGGCGCAGGGGTTAAATCGCGGCGCTATCACCACTGCGAGTTAAGTTCGATCCCCAGCCAGGGAGCTAACCCACATATCGCACAGCAGACCTCTCCTGTCTCGCCTTCTGCTCCCCTCAGCGGTGTATTTCAGTAGATCCACCTGTTCTCTTCCCACTACCTCTAGTGAATCCTCTCGCCCCCATAGATCTGGCCTATAATCCAGTTCTTCTAAATCAATCAATCTTTTTTTCAAAAAAGTGATGTGTGTCAACTCTAAGTGTTTCTATCAAACACTTAAAAGTCAGTGTGCAATTTTCCATATTCCCTTTTTCATGTGGTCATGATGGTGGAAGCCCATGTCAAGGAGGAACTTCCTTATCTATCCAAGAGAAAATAGAACATCCACACACAAACTTATGCACCAATGTTCACAGCAGCATTACTTATACTGGCCAGAATGAAACAGCTCTGTCCATCAGCAAATAATGGATTAAATAAAATGTGGTATTATCCATACAATGGAATATCATCTGGCCTTAAAAAGGAATGAAGTATGGATACATGCTATAACATGGATGAACCTTAACAATTCATGCTAAGTGAAAGAAGTCAGATAAAAAGGGACACAATGTGTGATTCCATTTATATAAAGTGTCCAGTATAGACAAATCCCCTAGAAAGTAAATTGATAGTTTTCAGAGGTTGGGGGGGAAAGGTCCAGGCAAAAACTGCGTAATGGGTAACTTCAGTTAGAGTGATGAAATGTTCTAAAATAAGATTATGCTGATGGTTGTACAACTCTTAGTATACCAAAAACTAACCGTATAAATTGTGAGTGAACTTTATTGCAGGCACAAAAGCTATAGATCAAGAAAGTTGTTAACAACCAAAAACAAGATGGCACCCCCATCAGCCTGGACACAGGATCAACTAGGGTGAAGAGGTATAAGAGATAAATAAGCCTTTGCTTTACAGAAGACCACCGAAATGAGAGGGCATGGCTGTTTTCATATTGTCATGTAACCCAATTCTAATGTGGACTCAAATAGCACATACATGATACCACATATTCATGTTGAAAATGTATACATAGTCAATTAACTTAAAATCCTGGAAGAAAGCCAAGGTTGTGGTTCTGACCCAACATGGATGAGACTCCGTTCCAAGGACACAACCTGAATCTTTAAACACAGGAGACTGGGGGGAGGAGGAGAAATATGGCTAACGAATCTGGCTAGATCAGAATAAGTCCTAGCTTTAAAAAATATTTACAACTCATAGCGTAACAAACCAACCTTCCAAAACCATAAAGAACTCATAGAAATTGAGAAATAACCAATAACCCAAAAGAAAAAATGGGCAAAAAACTGAACACAGTAAAAAAAAAGTAATGGTCCTTAAACATATCACAACCTGAGCAGCTCATACTTCAGAAAAATGCAATTAAAACCATATTGAGACATTCTTTACACCCATCAGGTTGGTGAAAATCCAAACATTGGACAGTACCCTTCTGTTGGTGAGGCTGTAGGGAAACAGACATTCATACTTACTGATAGTAGTGCAAAATGGAACCATCTCCATGGGCAGCAATTGGACAAAATGAAAACTGTATTTACCCTCCGACCCAGCAATGTCCCTGAGCAATGCTCCCATACGTCCCGCCTGCCCACGCAGGAAACTGTGTACAAGGGAAATGACTCTTCGCAGACCCATTATGAACAGCATGAACTTGCTAAAAGGAAAGGAGACTAAAAAAAAAAAAAAAGAAAAAGAAATTCATAAGACTACACAACTGAAAGAGAATGACAATGATTCTCCACTTACTGACATGTATAATCTCTGGGTATAAGTGAAAAAAGCAATGTGTAGAGTGGTGTGTATCATATGTTATCTTTTATTAAAGCAAAAAGGAAAATGACAAATGTAAAAATTTGTGTTTGCTTGTTTTTGCATAAAGAAAACACTGGAAGAATATTCAAATAACTGAAAGTGGTTGTTATATATTAGTGAGAAGGGGGTACAGGGCGGACAAGAGCGGAGGTGAACAGCAAGATTTCTCAAAGTATATTTTAATAACTTTTCATTTTAGAATTAAGTGAACTTTTTGTCCATCCAAAATAACGTTAACTTTTCTTAAACCCTCATTTTAAAAAAATACCAAAGACAGGGCCTCCCTGGTGGCGCAGCCGTGAAGCGCTGGGCTGTGGAGCTGTCGGCAGCGGCGATGGGAGTTCAACGCCCAGCCGGGGAGAATTCCACATGGAGTGGCAGATCTCTCCTGCCTCGCCCGCTGCTCCCTTCAGCAGTGTATTTCTGTCGATTTGCCTGTTCTGCTCCCCACTGTGAACCCTCTCACCGCTCCACACCTCTGGCCTGTACCCCAGCTTGTATGCATAAAATTAAAAAAAAAAAAAAAAAACAAAGACACATCAAAGTCTCTAACCCAGACAACAGGTCTCAGGCACCAGTGCCATGAGCAGCACAGGCGTAACCTTCAGCCCCATCTTCCCTGTCCTTCTACCTGTCAGTCTGCATCAGGCCCCTCCACCAAGGCTGTGAAAACCGAAGGGCAGGGACCAGCCAGTCCTGGATCTATCCCTTTCTGTCCCTTCAGGTCTTACACTGGGAAAGCTGTGAATGGCCGGCAGTGACTTGCCCAGCTGCCCACACCCCATCCAACCCACCATCCACACGTTGAGTTTTTCGGCCACCTGCGCTGTCTGCAGACGTGTGCACAGGCTCCCACCCCACCCCTAAGCTGGCCCTGAGCGGCTCTGTGCCTCTCTGATCATCAGGGGTCGGGGCACTTGTGCAGCAGGGGTCCTCAGCACCAGCTTCCTGCCAGGCAGCGGCACAGTGTTGAGGGATGCAGATCAATCAGTCCTGGCTGCAAAGTGCTCACGTGACACAGCCCAAGGAAGCAGGGAAAACACAGATGATACCGACACCAGAGGCCTAATGGCCAGACGTGGAGCACAGCGGAAGGCTGGGGTGGGTGAGCATCAAACCAAGAGCATCCCGAGCAAAACCACCAGCAGTGTGGCAAGTAGAGAGGTGAAGCCTGAAGAGGAGACAGCAGGCCGCACAGGGCTGAGTGGTGATGCCAGTGACAGGGAATCTGGACTCTTCCTCCAGGCATTTGGGCTGAGAGGCACCATCTCAAGGCCCATCTGCAAAAGACAATCTCAGGCCTTCCCACCCCAGGCCTTCCAGGCCTTTCCCCTGGAACCTAGCTCTGCTCACTCTGCTGGATCCAGGCAGTCTGGCCTCTGTTAAATCATGGAATAGGGCAAGACCCAAAAAAAAGAGGGGGGGTAGCATACCTACAAGTGAAAAGGGATGGCTCTGGCCCTCAGAGGTATATTTGTCTGGAAATTACCCTCTAATCTTACTCATTGCTCAAAGATGCCAAGTTAAAAATGTACTGCTCACACATACAATAGAAAACCTTATTTCCACATCACCTACTCTAAGGAAAAAACCTTAGTCTGACTGATAGCAAGCTGTATTTCCATGAATGTCACAGGGAAGTCTTTTTTTTTTTAAATCTGCTATCTCTGAGTCAGAAGCCAGTGTGTTACAATTTTTTTTATTTTAAGGAAGACAACAATTTTCCCCTTTCCAAGTTGTAAACCAATTTTCCAAATGAAAAAATTCTTCATGGTAGCCTTTAAATGTCTATCAAAAGGAATTCTTAGATACCCACCAGCTGAGAGTATGCGGCAGCACACAATGCAAACCTCCATTTGGCAGGCCTGTACTAAGCCACCCACCACCCCCAACCCTGCACTGGACACTGCTCTCAGGAGGGCTGCCCACCCACCCAGCCCGCAGTCCTGCAGGAAGCCCAATGTCTTTATACCAGGCTTGGCTCTGTGACCAATCAGGTAAGCCTAACACTAGCGGACAGGAACTCAGGACCTTTCCCCAGTGTGGAGACCTGCTCAGACATTTAAAAACAGCCTCTTTGACAGTAATGTGTAGCATCAACGCCAAGGGGAGAGAAGGACACAGACTGGCCACGCGTCACCCTGAAGTGACCTGCTCGACCTACAGCCTAGATGAGCTCTCAGGGTCCTGAAAGGCCCAAAATGCCCTGTCATAAAGCCGGACTGCCACAAGGCAGCCTGAGATCTTCAGAGCAAGTTCTCTAGTCACGCCTCTCCACCCTGGTCCAGGAGCTGAAGCTGCTGTGGTTCTGACCAAGGAGAGGAGCCCCTCAGAGTTTTCCCACTGGTCACCACTGGCAGGAAAACCACTGGAAGATTCATAATTGTCTTTACTCAGCTTCTCTGAACTCAGACCATTGTCCTTTGGGTTGGCTATGCTCCCAGACTTCAACCTTTTCATTTACTTAACTCTGTCTTGCTGCAAAAAAAAAAAAAAAAAAAAAAGAGGTGAAATGTCTTAAAGCAGCAGTTCTCAACCCTAGCCTCAGGTTTGAATTTTCAGGGAAACATACCTATGTTTAGACCTCACCCAGAACAGTTAAACAGAAAGTGGTGGGAACCCAGCATCAGAACTTTGAAAAAAGAATCTCCCCAGGTGATTCTGATTCTAGTATAGAAAAACTGATAATCATTGGCTCAAAGAATAAATGGGAAGCAAGTAAATGAAGAAACCCGAGCAACAGGGAATGGAAGGGGGGAGGAGGGGAGGATAGTCTGAACCAGGAAGCAACATTAGAACCCAAAGTGCAGGTCACACTAGGTCTGGGAAAAAGGACCAGCTCTTTGCTCGGGTGGCTAGAGCAGAGAGGATTCACACTGTCCACAGACAAAAATAAACCAGATTCACAGAAGATTCTCCTTGTTCAGGGACCTCAGATGAACGCCTTCCTCATATCTTCCAAAAGGGGATACATAGCATGATGCAGGGGAGAGTGTGCTCCCCAACACCTTGACCATAACCACCTAAGAAGTGACGTTAAAGCAACTACCCACCCTAACATTCATTCAAAAGGATGCCCACCAGTCAGCACTCGGCTCCTCCGGCTGCCCACTAACTGCCACTAATTCCTCCCTGGAAATAAACTCCTAATGGAAAGCAATGCCTGCATGTAAAAGATGTTACCAAATCCACTTGGGTTCCCATACTGATAACAATGTATGTAACCTGCCATCCTGTCAAGAAAACACAAGTGCACTGACACTCTCTGACATGGATAAAGGTACTGGCCCCGGATCTGGGAAAACAAGCCCTTCTATCAGACTCTCATGAAATCACCCAGAGCACCCAGTCTGACCCCATAACCCAGGAGGGGGCAAAGTCCCAGACAAGGCTGGGCCTTTCCCTCAATGGTAATGCTCAGGTAGACCACTGCCCAGCCTCACAAGTGCAACTGTGGTCTCTTTCTCTGAGAAGAGCAAGGTTTGCCCCTCAGAGAGCACCCTGTTCAGCAGCCTAATAGTTACGGAAAACAAAAAACCAGAAGAGGCCTCTGAGCCCCTCAGGTACTGATGTTACAGTGTACCTTTTCTATTAGAGGAGTAAGTGACACTCCTTCAACAATAAGTTCTTTTAAATGTGTGTTGAAATCAACACAATCAAGAGTAAATCTCCCTCCTAACCCTCACGTGACATTCTCTTCTTGAGCCACATTCTCTTCTTGAGCCACACAGCACATCACCGCCTCTCAAAGCAGGAAGCAATAACAAGTTAACTTTAGTTAAAGCTGCGACTACATACAGTCGATAAAGGTATAAACAACGCAAATGCCCATCAAGAGATGAATGGATAAAAATGTGGTGTATCCACACAGCAGAATTTATTCTGCTATAAAAAGGAATAAAGTACTGACACACTACCACATGGATGAACCTGGAAAACACTGACTACCTACGTGAAAGAAGCCTGACATCATAACTTGAATCACTAATTCATTCGCTCTATCCTAGGGGTCACCTAGGCAGGCCAATCCACAAGAGGCCATACAAAGGGCACCTCCAAAAATAACCAGAGGTCCAGCTGAGACCACCAGGCAGCAGCACATGGAGGGATCTGGCCTAGCCCTTATACTGCAAGCCAGCATGCCATCTGCGCCCCTCTGGTGCCTGTTCAATACTCCGCCATCTGCTGGGATCCAGGCAATGTCTGGAGATGAGGGAACCTTTTACCAAAATGCCTGTAACAGAGCCCCAGAACTCCCCACCACAGCAGATAGAGCTTGTCTGTCACCTCAGACAAAATGCTGCCAGACCCTCCCTAGAAGCAGTAGGAAGTTTAATATCACAACTGCCTAGTCCCTTGCTTCTCCTACCACTTCTTGAGCTAGATTTGGGGAGGAAAGGGGGAGAGCAAGGTAGGTATCCTTATCTCACTGTTATATTTCCAGTGTCCAGGAAAGTGTGTGCCACCCAGCAGATGTTCTACTAAATGCCTATTGTGTGATCTTGATTTTTGATGGACACTGCTTTAGCAACACATTATAAAGATTTGATTTTTACAAAGGCCAATAGAAGACAAAATGTGTATTCACTGAATGTCAGAATGTATTCATTGGGTGTCAGAAAAAGAGGGGACAGAAGACAAGTAGTTACATTACAAACACCACCAAGCAAAAACAGCATCAGAGATGCTCTGGAATCTTGAGCCCTGGGTCAGTGAGGAGGAGGAGGGCACAGGTGCAAGAAGAGGGCACCATCCAGGGTGGTGGGCAAATGTCACCAGTCTGAACATGGAACACTGCCATGACCAGACTCTGTGTAAGGCCCTGGGTCCCCAGAGCAGGGTCCAGGCAATGAAAGAAAATGAGTGGGTACCATAGAAGCAGTGGAGGCTGTGGAGAACTGGTACACACTACCCCATCCAGAGATGGCACCAACACTGGCATTGACCCACTGTTGCCAGGCAACAGTGCAGGTTCCAGCTGCCAAATGTTCTGATTTGTCAAAGAAGCTGCAAATCTGGATTGTTATGCAAGATCTCCTGATTTTCATGTTTGCATGTATGGCAGACAGAATCTGGCCTTTCAAAGATGTCTACAACCTAAGCTCAGTTAAGTGAAAAGGAGCAATTAAAGTAGCAGCAGGGGGAATTAAGGTTTCTAATCAGCTGACCTTAAGCTAAGGAGTGGATCCAGATCATCCAGTGGACTCACTATAATCACAATGGTCCTTAAAAGGGGAACTGGGAGACAGAAAAGACAGTGTCAGTGTGATGTGGTGTGAGAAGCACAGACCTGGCTACTGCTGACTTTCAAGATATAAAGGGGTCATGAATCAGGAAAGTGAACGGCCTCTAGAAGTCAGAAAGGGCAAGGAAACAGAGCCTCGCCCGGAGCGTGCAGAGGGAACACGGCTCTGGTTACACCATGATTTTAGCCCACTAAGTCCCCGGTGGGATTGCTAACATTTAGAACCATATTGTTTTAAGTCATTGGGCTTGTGGTAATTTGTTACAACAGTCACAGAAAACTAATAGACAACCAATTTTAATTTTTAAAAAGAAGTACAGTACAACCCAAACAAAACCCACCAGTGGGCTGGACGGGGCCATGGATCACTGCTATCTAGTCCACACTGAAGAGAGCTGAGGGCTGGGGTCATCCGCTGGGCACCCAGCAGTCTGACACATGGCAGCTCTCTGGCATGCAGTCCAAGTTAGCTACTAGGTCCTTAATCTTTAAAATTGTCCAGGGATTTCTAGAAAACAAAAGTGCCAAGGCATTTTATTCCCAAGGGAACCGCAGCATCAGCATACTGCCTAGACGTTACCCCAGGACCTGAGAGGCTGACTTGGGGGACAGGACCAAACTCGCCATGATCCTGTTCAACTCCACCTTCTCATGCAAGCAGAAAGAAGTGAACCTTTTTCAGGTTCCTGGAGAAGCCTCTAGTCCCTGCCTCCCAGACACCCACAGGGTGCTCTGGCTCAGAGTGGCTCCCCAGCACTTACGGCAATGAGATCACTTCGGTGATTTTTTTTAAACAGCAGATAAACACTTTTCAAATGAGCTCTTTTTAGTCCGCCATGTTCAGATCAAAGCAGAGTTGCTCTGATAAGAGGCAGGACGGAGGATCCATGCCCTGTCACTCAGCACCAAAAAAAAAAGGGAAAAAGATGGTGTGAAAACCACAGTCCCACTCAAATCACATTAAGCCTGTCCTGACAGGTCAGTCTGGGTGACATGTCCTTGTCCCTCCCCCTACATGCCTCCGTGCTCAGTTGGAGCTTGTCACTTCACCCCCCCAGGTTTTGGCACAACATCACTCCTTGGCCCAGCACTCCCACTTTTCCTTCAAGGGGCTACACTTTTATATAATTTCCTCTGAAGTCTTCTCTGATCCTCAGGTTCATTCTCAACTTCCTTCCCTCCTGGCGCTGCTATTACTTTGTACTGCCATCAGGAACACACACTGAGGCCCACAAGCAACCGAGGGGTAGGAACTTACACATCATCTATGTTTTCCCAACCAAATTGGACCACAGACTAATTTTCTTCCAGAAATACAAGAAATTGTAATATTGTAATACACATTAAATGCATCAGGTAAAACCTCACTCCTAATGTTTGGTTAATAAAGTGAATTCATCTAAGTCAGGCACATTATAACTATCTTAAATATAATTACTTTAAAGAAAAACAGTTTTAAATTTTCTAAGTAGTGTCTATTGCAGTCATTACAATAAGGGTGTAGGAAGGAACCTGGTCCACAGGTTTGAATGAACAGATAAAAATCCGCTGTGTCTGCTCCACAGACCGGGCTAATAATCAGTCTGAAGGATTACCACATAGGTAGGTGGGTCACCACCTCTACTCTTGGCTAAACTAGCCCCTCTATTCAAAGGTGGCTCAAAGGCGAACTTGAACCCTCTTGAACCCATTTCTCTCTGGCCATGACCACCTTCCACCTTACTTGCTGCCCCCTTTTTTTAAACTCTACCATTGCTCAGGGCCCCAGCACCCCATACCTCATTATTCATTCTTGTTCCCTCCGGCTTCAATTTTCCCCCACCTTGTAATTTCTAAACCTCCCAGAGGCTCCCCTGAGCATAGAGTTCAGCTTCTCAGCCCACACAAACCATTAGAATCATCTCAGGTATGTCTAAAAAAAACTACTGGTTCCCCCTCCGTGATTTGGGATGGGGCCCTATCACAGGCATTTGTTTTTTGTTTTGTTTTTTTTTTTTTAAGTTTTCCAGGTCCTCTGATTTACAGGCTGAGCCAGGGGTAAGGACTAGAGGTTAGCAGATGTGTCACATCCACACTTCCAGGCCAACAATCACGGCCCTTTGTCTCTCCCCAAACAGAACCAGTCTGAGGCCTCCCTTCACTCACCTGCACCTGTATGATGTCTCTGGGATTGCTACCTATCCAGGCTCAGGAAGCCAGCCTGGCCAGGCCCTTGCCCACAGGAACTTTGCCATTTTGCAGGATCCTGCCAGAGGGCTCCTTCCCAAGCACTTGAGGTAGCACACACTCCGGT
The DNA here is from genome assembly GCA_004024925.1 of Scalopus aquaticus. Taxonomy (NCBI): domain Eukaryota; kingdom Metazoa; phylum Chordata; class Mammalia; order Eulipotyphla; family Talpidae; genus Scalopus; species Scalopus aquaticus. Next base: position 191,093 of record PVIJ01000496.1, read on the forward strand.
CACCCAACCCCCTACTGCCAACAAACCCCACAGTCACTGCCTCCTCAGAGCCTCCTCAGTCCTCCCTATTCCCAATTGGTGTCTACCAGGCAGAGCTGCTTCTGGAGTCTGTGCACCCCACCCACACTGCATGCAGGCATGGAGGACCCGAGGCCACCCCAAGCTGGGCCTCCTGCTGTTCCCTCCATGTGAAATGTCGTCCCATCTGCCTTTCACTCCTGGACACTGTTCACTGTCTTTCAAGGTCCAGCTCAAATCCTACCTTCTCTGATGCCTCATTTGACACTTCTACACTTACCGCCATTCCTGATCTCCAAACAAAAAAATCAAAACCACCTATCAACAAACTTCCATCTTCAATTGCCTCACAAATGTTAACTTTGTCTTCTCAATTAGACTAAGTTTCTAGGTGGCAAGAAACATGGCTTTTCATTTTGTTTCTAGAATGTTGCATATTTTCCAAGCTTCCACTGATCTCAAATATTCTACTCTATTGTCATGAAATTGTCCTTGCTTTGATGCCCATATGTCTGTACTAATCAGACTGCCTCTCACAAAATGGCACAGATTATTTCTCTGATCATCTGTTTCCCAATTTTTTGGATCTAAAGAATACTCATTGTAGCCCAGGACAGTGCTGGGTATCAAACAGGCTTTGAAAATGTGACATTTTTAGCCCACCCATATTCCTTTACTGCTATAACATTTGGCACGTGGGGGGAGGGGAGGGTGGAGGAGAGAGAGGAGGGAATGGAAAGGGTCAGACTTTAAATAGCAAGTTTTAACTCTGTGCTTTATTAATATCAAAGTCTTAAAGCGTTTACAAAACAACAAATTTGAGTCCAAACCTCCAGGGCCTCCCAAGAGTGCAGGGCAGGTACTGACACATAGCTGTTTACCATCCTTGGCTTGGGACCTGCAGGCAATTTTCAAACCTTGGGAAAGTGATCACACCCCAGCCTCCTCATACATTTTAAGACCAGAAAAATGACCCTAAAAAGTCGTATGTTAATTGTCTTCTAAGGAAAAAGATACTTTACATTTTTACTTAAATGTAACATTTTAAGACTATCAAGTTTTTCTGTCTGAGTTTGATCACAGTTTGGCATTACCAGAGGATTTTTTTGGTCATTAAATTCCATGTGTCATGTTTATAAGCAGTGTGCAAAGCTTCAGGATTACAGAGCAAAAAGAAATGGTCCCTTTCCTCAAAGAGCGATCTGGGCAATTATTTTAACACAGCTTTGCAAACACAAATACCCTTACTAGTCCACAAAGACTTCCTCCCAGCCAACCCAGCTGGGGTTCCCCCAGGTCCCCGTTGTACACATCTAGGCAGCTTTAGGTCTTAGAATTTACATTTGTGGCCCTGAAATGTTGTCACAGAAACGGTTTCACATGAAGCTCCAAAATCAGGCATGGGACTAAATTCAGGTCTTGCCTGCCACTGAATGGGTCTATGTGAACAAGCTTGACCCTCTGAGTCTCAGACTGCCAATGGGCAAGGCCTCCTCCCAGGGCTGTTGTGAGGGTACAGGGAGGCAACTGAGAGCACCTGGCACAACTGCAGAGTGAGGTAATGGAAATAATGTGATTTTGAAACTGACACAGGTGGCAGCAAATACCAGCTGAGAAACTTACTGTGTGGTCTGGGGCAGGTTGCTGACCCCCTCTGAGCCTTAGTTCTTGTATGCGCAAAAAGAGAAATGGTGGCAGGCCTTGCAGGATCATTATGAAAATAAAATTAGATACTGTGCATAAAGGGAGTAGCACAGGGCCTGGCACACAGGAGACATTCAAAACCATCCCAGCTCACACAAACCCGCATGTGTTTGGTTTTGACAGACAAGCTGATAATTACTAGAGGAGGAAAATAATTTTTTTTCCAAACTCTAAACACCAAGGAATATTAAATCAATCTCAATTGCTGGAGGGAGGAGAAGTGCCTTCCATTAACACCAGTGGCAGTCTCTAATGGCCCCGTGGGAGTCAGCTCAGTGCCCAACACCACTTCCCCCTAACCTTTCCCAGCTGCATTTCTAAAAGCCTTGACAGCGAACATCTTGCTTGATGTGTCGGAATGATGAATCAGCTTTTCAAACAGATTTTAAATTTACTGCCTCTTCGAGGGCAGTGACATCTTGCATTCCCTTCTTAAAGGAAACATCCCAGCTAACCCACACAGTGATGCCTGTGACCACAGTCCAAATTATAATCACCTAAGAACAAAGCGAAAGCTCTTTGAGAAACCAAATTCCCTTTCCAAGAGGCATACCATCTTGAGAGAAATATTCAGAAGCATTTCAGAGGCAGAAAGGAACTGCCATTTTTGAGTTTCTACGGCACAGCCAGCGGTGCTGACATCTTACATGCCTTCTTCTTTATTCCATGAGCAAGAGCTCCCAAATTTGGTACCACGACTAGCATCGCTAGCCCTTGGAAACTGGCTGAAATTGCACACTATCAAGCTTCACCACAGTTCTACTGAATCAGAAACTCTGGGGATGGAGCCGTGAATGTGTCTGAGCTCTCACAGTGATGGAGTCTGAGAAACATTGCTAATCTATTCTGTGGTTATTATTTTAGAAATGAGGAAACCGAAGTTTAGTGATTAAAGTGCCCAAAGGCATCCAGCCAGCAGGCCAATTTGTACCTACATCTGATTCTACACAGTCTTTGTAACCAAATTGTCTTCCCCATTTGGTGCTCTGAGCTACTAAGCCACCAGGATGTGCTAATGGCGTTTCCCTTAAAGGGGTGGGAATGGGAGGGTGAGGCCTGCACTCAGAAGTGATTAATTATAGATGCTTTTAAATCCATATCACGCATCAGCCTAAATGGCCAGCCAGCCCTCAGGGTGAGCCTGATTTTCTGTTCCACTTATCAGCTGGTTACCATGAAGAGAACATGGGGAGTCCCTTCATTTCAGCCTTCTCTGCACCCAATTCCCACCAGTGCTTTGAATAGTAAAGTAAGTCATTTAGTTCTGTCTTTAGAGGGATTGAAAGTGCAACACACTGCAACAAGACAAGGACTCACAGGAAGGCTTTTCTATGCCCAGGAACAAAGCAAGCTCTAGTACCTGGCTCTGCTGGGCATGAGTCACCTGAAAGAATCCGATGCATGTACAGGGAACATGTTAACAATGCTGCGGATCTGGTTCAAAGGAGGGCCTCCACTTTTCTTTTTTTATCCTAAATCTAGTCTCGATCAGTACGGGTGGTGCATTAATTTCTTAACATACAAACTGCAGCACTTTCACAGATCCTAAGGTTAGGAAACAGACAGAAATCTGCACATTCGTATTTCCCCATCTTCTAAAACTTGGTGGTGATTTTCAGGTCACAAGTTTATTCTCTAAGTCTGATGAGCACCCACTTATATATACCATGGAGCTTTCTATAGGAACTGGGGGAGTAAGAAGGACCCAGGGTTTGAGAGTCACATAGATCTGGCTCCTAGCAGACTACTTAACGTCTCTAAGTCTCAGTTTTTCCATTCACAGATGGGTGGTAATCTCCATGTTATACATGGGTATAAAGACAAAATGAAATTACATTTTTTAAAAGGCTGCTAAAACAACTGAATTTCAAGACCAAGAAAACATGTATGGTCAAACAAGTCCACAGATGGATGTTACTGAATAAACTCAACACATGGACACTTACTTCACTGTATCTGTTTTCTTAGCTTTCAATTTTCAGACATCTTGAACAAACTAAAGCCAAAAAAATTTCTATTGATGAACTTATCAGAAAGTTTGTCATTTTTCAAAACTCAACAGATGGACGTAAACAATCATTTCACAATGCATCTGACAAAAACAAGATGCGCTCCCTCCTACTCTTAACAATTTTAATAGTTTCCCCTGGTACTGTCACTGCCACTGTGCAGCAGGGCTTTAGGCACATGTATTCATCCTCACGAGAGCCAGTTTCTCAAAAGAGGTAACAGGTATAACATTTAGGACTCCAACAGACTTGACTGATTCCAGCTCCATCACCAACTGGCTACGTGAACTTGGGTATATGACTTAAGCTCCTGGGCCTGTTTTCTAATTTGTAGAAGGGGAATAATCCCAGATGATTGATATGGCTGCTGGATCAACAGCAGTGGTTCCTGCACAGTGGAGCCTGTAGTAAGGGATGGATAAATTGGTTCCCCTGCTCCAGAACTGCTTACCACTCCCCAGATCTTTACTGAGTCTCTGCAAGTAACAGAGATTGAGCAGGATGCTGGAGAAGTAAAGAAAGACAAGTGACAGTGGTAAGTGCTCCAACAGGTTGTCTGGGTTGGTTGGCAAAGGCTTTCCAGAACGGTTATTCAAAGACCAACAAATGGAAAATGGAACTAAATAATTCCTCTTATGCTCCCCAATCTCAAATTCCACAAATCCAAGTCCTTTGATTTCTACAAGGCTTAAGGTCACCAGGTACTCATGCCACAAAATGACAACCACAATCAGACACAATCAGTCCACTGCTGTGGGGGGAACAGCAAGAACTGCCAAAAAAGCTTTGGAAATTTTTATATGGTTCCCCAGAGAATCACAATGATAATCCATGCACTTTAGTCTACAGAGACCTGCAAGTTGCCACTCCTCCTAATAAAATCTTAAAAAAAAAAAAAATTTGTAAATGCCCACCCTTAAGATCAGGACAAGCTAAGTCTTTAAAACAAATCAGAGACCCAAAAACTTTTCAATTACTTTTGCAGGACTCTTATCAGAATCCCAGCTCTCAGAAAATCCACACCACAGTATAACATGGAAGACAGTTATATAAAGAGGCAACTATATTTCTACAGAGGATCTCGGCAAAGGGTAGGTCATTTTTCAAGACAAACACACCATGTCAGGTATCATCACTTGAAAGCTTTACATTTCTCCACATCCTATGCCTGTACACGTACATGGTACAACACCTTGCCAGGAGAGTTCTCCACAACTTCCCATCTGACAAGTTCAAGGTTCTGAGAGGCAAAACACCTGGGTAAACCCGGAGATCAGTAAATCCAAACTTGCTCCAGTCCAGAGGCTTGTGGGACACGGTCCTGAATCATTTCTTACAGTAATTCGCACTTTACTACACTCTTTAAAAGCCAGTATCTCATTCAGTACCTACAAGAGGATAACCCAGAAGTGGTAAAAATTACTAACTCAATATTAAAGAAACAAATAAGCTTTAAAAATGAAAAAAAAAAAATGAATAAAAAAATGAGACGATCTTAGTGGCATCTCCAAAGACAATCAATGGCACAAGAACATTCAGAAGCAAATTATAGTTCCTTTTGACATTCATTTACATACAGATGAAAACTTAATTATCAGCACAAATTCAATCTCTGCTGTGTAGAGTTCAGAATATAATTTTTGTCAGCATCAATCATCCAATATCCAGAGCCCTAAGAAGCATATTTTAGGGAGGGGGGGGGACAATCAAAATTCACCTTTTTCAATCATTTTAACCCCATATTCCAACCCCTTCTTTCACAGGGCTTTTTCTGGTGGTGAAAAGGAAGAATTCATACTTCTCATCTTTTCCTGCCCATTTTCTTGTGTGAATATCAAAAACAGAAGAGGGGAATAAATTCATACATCTCTCTAAATACAAAAAAAAATTTCAAAATGTCGTGAAGAGCACCCTAGAAACCGAGTGTCTAGTTTTGGCACTGATGTGGTATGGCTGCATGACCTTGGGCAAATCACAGCATCTCCAACCCTGCTTCCCCCATCTGAACCCTAATGATGGTAAAGTCCCATTCTCTCTTAAATCACAGGCTTCAGAAGTGTCCCCAGGGCTATAACAATGTGGAGGGGCCCAGAGGGAGCCCCTGGGCCGAGGAATGGGCTTTCACAGCCCCCAGCTGGGGTTTCTAAGAAGAGCAAGTTGCTCTCCCCCCCCACACACACGCATGCATGCATGCATGCATGCACGCACACGCACGCACTCACATCCGCAGAGCCACTGGGCCAACTTCAGGTCGCAAACAAAAAACCTGTTGGAACGGACTCCTCTAGGAAGGGCCAGCCTCTCCCGACGCACTCGACTCCCGGGGAGCCGCCCCAAGAAAACAGAGATGAAGGGTCTCCTGGAAGAGGCCGACCCCCACGAACCCATTCACCGACCCGGATTAGCAGCGCAGGACCGCCGGGCGGGGTCTCCACCATCCCACGCGGAACAAAAGGCAGCTGGAGCCCGGCTCTGCCGCCCCCGTCCCCGCTGTGTTATGGGGGTAGGGGGTGGGGAGGGAGAACCTGATCCCTAGGGAGAGGAAGGGGGCCCCGTTTCAGGTCGAAGTAACTGGGGGACGGGCGGGGATCCTGCACAGAGCGGACCCCTCCCCGAATCCGTGGAGGGAACGGGGGCTGGGCTCTGCGCGGGGGCGGATCTGGAGGAAAGGGGCACATCTGGAGGAAAGGGGCGCCTGGCCCGGGAGGGGAGGAAAGCGCTCTGGAGAGAAGCAGTAGAAGGTAAAGGACTGGAAGGGGTTCCCGGATCTGGGGTGGGAGTGAGGGAAATAATAGACTCCAAGGTTATAAGAGGTAGTACTCTATGATGGAGAAATGGGGGTCGGGGGGCCTTGCAGCAGATAGAGGAATCCAGATGGGGAGGGGGCCAAGCTCCAGCCCGTGGGGCGGGGCCTGGCTGGAAAGACTGGGTCCCGCCTGAGATAGGGACCTAGCTCAGGCAGCGTGTGTGCATTCTCCGGGAGGGCTGCCTGGGGAAGGGGGCCTCGCTCTCGGGGCGTCGCGCCCTGGGGAGGGTCCGCGTCCTGGGGTCCCGCTCTGGCCCCCGAACCCCGCAGGCCCCGGCTCACCTCCGCTCCTCCGGGCCCGCCCGGGTGCGCGGCTGTAGCCGCCGGTGGCGCTGGAAAGGCGGGAGCGACCGCAGCCCGCGGAGCCGCCGCCGCGTCTAGCTCCGTTTGACACCCACACACCAACCAACATGGCGGCCGAGAGGGGGCGCGCCGGCTGCGTGCGCGCGCTCGCCGGCCCCGCCCCTTCGCCCTCCTGCGGCCCCGCCCCCATCCCACCGACGTCCCGCCCAGGCGCCCCCAGGGGCCTTACCCTAAGTACCCCAGACCAAACACCCAGGGCCCTTGCGCCCCTACAGCGCCCCGCGACCTACACCCAATTTCCCCACACGCGCGTCCCGACAACCTCCCCCCCACACCGCCACACTAACCCTGGCAAATTCATACTTGAACCCACAATCGACAGCCTTCAAACACCCTACACACACACACACACACACACACACAGCCCTCTCCCTACACAGAGGAGCGTCCCCCTCCATACCCTTCATTCTCTGCAAAAACTCTCATTCTTGCCTTTGCTGTATGTACTTCGAAACTATTTTCTGATAAAGGCTGCTCTCAGGAGGTAGAACCTGGAAGGGCCAAGGCCTATTGGGACGCTGGTCCAGTTCAGTTTCTTGAGCAAGGCACGGGTCCCCAAGTGTGTTAACTTTATGCAAATTCACTGAATTACGCCTTACATGTGTGCCCTTTCTCATATATGTGTTATACCTCAATGCAACATACCCAAAAGATCTTCTGAGAAGGGGTGTTTGGGATTTCCTAGATGCCCATGGGGCCATCACACTAAAAAGGTGGAGCCCCTTGGCTCACTGTCACTCTCACATGAGGAATTTATAGACACCCCTCCTACAGGCTCACCCCCTTCATGTAAGCTCACCCTTTCATATGGCCTCACACTCTCACCCCAACAAGACCAATCACTTCTTCCCTTTAGTTCAACAAGCACCCACTATGTGTCAAGTAGGTACTGCGCACAGCAGATGCTAGAGAGCACTCACAGCTGGTCACAGCTGACCAATCTGCTCTACTCAGGGTGGGAGTCAGCAGAGACCTCTCACAGCAAGGTCTAAGGGACAGATGGGCTCTTGCCAGGGCAAGAAGTCCCAGGTGAATACTACACCCGCCAAGCTCTGGTTTTAAGGGAACTTGTGTCCGCAAGTCCCATTCTACTCTCACTCACGAAGGAAACTTAAGCAAATTACTTGGTTTCCTCCTCCCTGTGAAGGAACCAGATGGAAAATGGCGTTCCTTCTGTTCTCACTGGCTGGGGTCTAGAGAACCCTTCTCAGGCAAAAATTTAAGAGGGAGAGGAGAGAAGTTGGGCAGAGAGACTGATAAGAATGGCAAGTGGGGGAAGAGAAAAGAAGAGGAAGCCAGAAGGGAGGAGAAAGAAACTAACCCATTTGCAAATCCACCTACTCATTTTTCCTTTGAAAAGTTGAACACTAGTAGTTCTAGATGCTAGAAACCCTTTCCCACAATGTGTTGCCTGTTCCCACGCTCTACATCTCTTCCTCCGCCAGGAGACTGAATTCAGGCTTACGTACCTGCCTTGCAGCAAGAATCAGAAATCTAGTTTGAACTTGGTTCACCTGTGTTCTGGAGAAGCCCCTCAATGAGCCCTACATTCCTCATGAGCCACAACTCTTTGCTCTGTTTTCTGGAAGAGCAGTACATGAAGTTGTGACCCCTGCCCACAGTTTGCAAGTCTAGATGAATCATGCCAAGGCACATGGGCTCCGCTGCATGCAGGTTGAGTGTTTTACATAGCTTGTCTAAACCTGAGCTGCCTGATAGAACTTCCTGCACCACCAGAAATGTTCTCTAGGGCCTCCCCGGTGGCGCAGCGGTTAAGCCCTGGGCTGTGGAGCTGTCGGCTGCAGTGAAGCGAGTTCGACGCCCAGCTGGGGAGAATCCCACATGGTGTGGCAGACCTCTCCTGCCTCGCCCGCTGCTCCCCTCAGCAGTGTATTTCTGATCTGCCTGTTCTGCTCCCCGCTCTGTCTCTGGTGAACCCTCTCGCCGCCCCACAGCTCTGGCTTGTACCCCAGCTTGTATGTATAAATAAAAAATAAATCTTTAAAAAAAAAAAAAAAAAGAAATGTTCTCTAGCCATGCTATCCACATATAAGCACTTGCAATGTGGCTAATGAGACCAAGGAGCTAACTTTTAAGACTTTTACAAACTTTAACAGTCACATGTGGCTAGCTGCTACCTTATTGAACTGAGCTAGCCTAAAGCCTCACCATCAGGTGGGTGTTCTTATTGTCACATTTTATAGACAAGATATTGAGGTGTGGAGAGGCTGAGTGACCCAAACTGCTTTTTCTGTGTGCACAACCCATTCTCTTTCCCTCCCAGATAGGCAAGTCTGTGACAAGCCAAGAGATAAGATACAAGCTTTTCAGAGAGAAATGGATATAGATAAAGGGTTGATAGCTAAGGTACAGCCCTGGCAGTGGGGGTGGGGGGTGGGGCGGGAGTGGGAGAGAGCTTTCTAAGGCCACAAGACACTACCCATGTGCAAGGTCAGAGGGGACATTCCTACATTCCTCAAGTCATTTCTCCTTCCTAAATCCTCTTTGAAGAATGTCATCCTCTTTGCATTCCTTCTTTCAATTCATCCTCTTGATGAGCCCTTGAAGTCAGCAGATTTATTGTCCTTTTATAGATGAGGAAACAGAGGCAGCACACGGCAGTGTTAGGATTCAAACTCAAGGCTCTTGGCAGCCTCCAGAGGGTATAAGCAGTTCTGCAGAGGAGGGTGAAGTATAAGTCAGATACTTTGCACAAGCCCAAATATTTCTGAGCACTAGGCTGGAGCAGACATTTTCCACTGTCCTTCCTAGAATTTGGAGGTTGTTTCCAGATGCATAATGAGGCAGAGTGATAGAGGTTGGCTGGAGTGGTGTATTTCAGAAGCAGAAAGAGGCTGTGTAGGTCAGGGATGTCTCTGGGGCTAGGGATGGAGGGGAGAAGCACAGCAGGAAAAGAAAGATTGTGTGCTAGTGAAAAGAAGCACCTAATAAATGTGCAGAAGGGGGTCCCAGGGATCCTCACTGAAGGTTTGAAGTCTAGATTCAGATCCATTTGTCCAACATAAAGAGTCCATGGTGAAAATCCAGAAATACCTAACTTCTTATCCACCAATCTGCTGCTTGACCTTGGGCATGTCACTGCTCCTTAAGGTCTCAAGTTTCCCCCTCTAGGAACAATAATCCCTCCTGCCTCCTGGGATTGCACTATGGTTCAGATGGTAAAGTGGAAGAGGAAATGTTTTGGAATGTATAAAGCACTAGTTCTTGTTAAGATGCAGAGATGAGGCAATCCCAGGCTCTCTGAGGGCCAGAAGTCTAAATAGGCAGAGGAGTCATGAACATAAGCAGAAACTGTAACACTATATAGAAAATCATAAGAGAAAGGTCTCTGAGAGCTCATAGAAGGAAGTTTCCTGATCAATCATGGGATAGTGATCAGGGCAAACTTCCTGGAAGTGGAGGTACTGGAATACCTCCCCTTAGAAATTAGGAAATAGTAATAATAATATCAACAAAAGAGTGAGTACTGTGCAAATACTTTGCATAGGTTGTCTCATTTCCTCTTCATAACAACACTGAGTTGAGACCACCATCGTTCTTAATTTATAGACAAAGTTCAGAGAGATTCAACAATTTGCCCATGATCAAACAGCTTTAAAAGTAACAATGGAAAACCCAGGCCTGATTCCAAAATTAAACTCTTGAGAAGAATTTAAATAGGCTGAGGGGAGAGAATCCAACTTCCCCCCCCAACTCCTGGGGTGGAAGGATAACCACTGCAGAGCCAGATAGTGATTGCTTCAGTAATGGGCACATGATTCTAGACAAGAGAATGAGATTCAAGGCCAGGACTTCTGTAGAAACCACTGAAAAAAAGGAAGGTTTGTTTTCCCATCAGGTTGCTGAACTAGTGGGATGTAAGCCAGGAGCAACTTCTTATTGGGAGAGCCTATCTAAAAATGAAGCCAACACAGAGGGGGGCAGAGATGAGATTAAAGATAAATTTCTGCTGACATTGTTTGAGCTTCTCAACCTGGATGTTTTACAGCACAAGCCAAAGATCAATTGCAACTATTTTGATAGAAAACCCAACTCAAACTGGCTTAAATGATAACTAGAATCCACTGGCTTATTTAACCAAACTCTCCAAAGCTAGGGCTTCCGGGGCACTACCATCAAGTTTCTGGATCTGTTTCTTTGATCTGTGCCTCCTAGGTACGTCATCATTTTCATTGGCTGGTGTCACTGCAAGGCGTGTCTGGACTGGCTGTAAACTGGCTGTAGCAGAGCCATGCCTCACATCTATAGTCACACTAACCAGAAACAGACAGTCTCTTTCTCCCACCCAGCAAACCAATGCCCAAGGCTTGCTCTGGAACAACTTGGGTCACCTGCCTATCCCAGAGCCAACTGTGGGGAGTTTGATGTGGGGAATTAGGGTGATTGGTACAAGTCAATTCTTGCTTACCCCAAACAGCTTTCATTTAATATTTAACAGCTCCAGGCTCTCATACTTGCAGTACTTACTAAATCAACCAATAAATTGATCATTCTGCTTGGGATTTACATAATGCCTTTCTTCCAAAGCACTCATCATGTTAGAGGAATAACACACTTCCTGATCTTTTTACAGTCTGCCCCCATCTCGTCACTGAAGAGATCTCAGGCACCAAGAATTACAATCCCCAGGATGCCATGAACCTGACTTCCTGAATGGGTTACTGGTGATAGGAGAGGAGTTAAGCAGCCATGCTTGGTTTATGGCTGAACACCTGCATCCTCTCTTGTTTCTCCAGCTTTCTCCTGCATCCTCTCTTGTATCTTGATGTCTCAGCTGAGACAGTGTTGTTGATAGGACTTGTCAACCAATTCATCTCTATCTCTGTCTCTGTATCTGTCTCTCCCCTCCACCACGACCCCCCTCGCCCCAGTCTCCCCTCTCCTCCCTCCTCTCATTCCCCTTTTTTAGTTCTTTCTGCATGTCTGCTTTAGGGTCTCCTCCCAATTTCTTAAGTGCAAATGAGGACTCAAACCCAGGTCACCCATTTGCCCCACGGCTCTGCCCTGAAACAGCTTGACACCAAATGTGGGGCCATCACACAGTGGCTGAGCATTCCAAAGATCTTTCCCTTTGCTGGTTACCATAAATACATTATGTAGTGACAGGATTTTTCTGCTTCCAAGTTTTTTTTGATATGGATAATCTGATAAAGCCTGGTGTATGGAATATAATTTTGTTCTTATGCGAGGTCCTGTGGACATAGGTACGGGGTTCAATTTCAACCTCTTACTAAGGGCTTTTTTCTTTGGGGGGGTTTGGAGGGGGTTCTCAGTGTTATGTATTAGTGTTTTCTGCAGTTTTTTTTTTTGGTTCAAGAGGAAGTGAGCTTTCTACTCTAGCCGAGAGTCAACTTGGACAAATTCTGGCTGACTGGGACAAGCTTGGTTGTCAGTGGAGGAATTTCGTAATTTTATATCCCTTCATAAGTTAGGTTTAGAAAAGGTCGAGGCCCATTTGATGGCACAAAGAAAAGGGGAGTAGCCTTCCCCCTTACTTTGGTGCTTGTATAAAGGAAGAGCAGGAAGAGGAGGACCATCACTTATTGGGAACTTTGAGTCCACCAGAAAAGAATCCTTTTCAAGAGAACAATGCCTCTCCTGGAGAGGCTGCAGAGGCTCCTAGGAAAGAACCAGAGGGCTTCTCCTTCTCATACCAGATGGAAAACCCAATTTGGTCAAAGGAGCTACCCTGGAGTAGGACTGTTCCCTCTTCACCAATTCCCAGTGGGGGCTTTGAATAGCAGGGGTAACCTGCTGGATACTATTGGTCACACAACCCCTTTCCTACTGAAGACCTCCTGAGTTGGAAATATTCTGTCCCTCCATGCAGGCAGGAACCTAAAACAGTAGCTAATTTGTTTGCCTCTGGTTTTACCTCCCTGTGGTCCACCTGGGTGGTCTACAATCCAAGTAACATGTACTATTGATGCTGGGTGAGAATGGTGTTAGAAAAGGTTAGCGAGGAGGCTCACCATCTCAGCCAGGAAAGTCCAGAAGCCCCAGAACTGGAAGAGGTGGTCCCAAAGGTAAACCCTAACCTCATAACGGGGGAATGGAAAGGCTAGATCACTGTAGGAGATGCTTATTAGCAGGGCTGAGGCAGGGAATGCATAAGCAAAAGAGTTTTAATAAGATACTGGAGCTTCAGCAAAAGATCAGTGAGGATGTATTTGAGTTTCTTGAAAGGATTACCCAAACATTTATATATATATAAACATATATATACACATATATATATATTATATATGTGTATATATATTATAGCGATGTTAACCCAGTTGCTCCAGAAAATACTCAGATGAGTAACATGATATTTATTGGGCAGAGCACTCCAGATACAAGGAGGAACATTCACCAAGATAGAAGGTGGTGTGGAGATGAGTCCTACCCAATTGGAGGATATAGTCTTTAGAGTATACAACACAAGAGAAGAATAGAGGCCTAGACCTGTAGCCATTTTCATAGAGAAAGAAGACAGGACAGGATTTAGGAGGAACAGAGAAGGGACATGGAGAGGAAGTCCAAGGAGCGAACTATTAACGAAGAATCAGTGTGCTCATTGCAAGAAAGAGTAACCTTGTGTGATCCGTCATGAAAACCTCTCTCCAGAAACGCTGTCAGTTTTGCCTTTTGCTTAGGAATTCCACTCTCAGCACACTAGACCTTGGCTGATACAGCAGGGGACATGCACAAGCTGCACCTTTTCCATCAGAATTCCCTGGCCACCCCAGCCAGCACTTGCCCAAGATCTTATCTTCAGGCTCCAGAACTTACTCTTGCCTTGTACTATGAGGTGATAGCATGTGACGCTATATTCTCTTCAGTATTGTGCAGAGGCAGCTAATCTCATCTAAGCTGTAGTCAAAGAGGACAAGACAAAGCTTTAGGATTTGTGATTGAACTGAAAGTGTTGGTTTTTTTTTGTTTTTTTTTTTTTAAGATTTATTTTATTTATACATACAAGCTGGGGTACAGGCCAGAGTTGTGGGGCAGCGAGAGGGCTCACCAGAGACAGAGTGGGTAGAAGAACAGGCAGATCAGAAATACACTGCTGAGGAGAGCAGCGGGCGAGGCAGGAGAGGTCGGCTGCGCCATGTGGGATTCTCCCTGGCCGGGCGTCGAACTCGCGTCAATGCTGCCGACAGCTCCACAGTGCAGCGCTTAACCGCTGTGCCACCGGGGAGGCCCTGAACTGAAAGTGTTTAAAAGTTACATTATACTTGTGCTTAGTGCATGTATTTTCTTCCAACATAAACATAACTTAGCATATATCTTACATTGTCTTTCTTCCTTCTTATTCTACTCATCCTTTACTTTCCCCCAATATGCTACATTTTAATTTCCTGAAGTAAATTTAAGCAAAAACAAAAGTGAAATACTAGCCAAGCTTCCGTTGTGAACACTGCCTCAGACATAGGACAAGAATGTAGACTCAGACAACACAAATAACATATCCAGGAAATTTTAGCCATCACTCATAACTCCGCTCTCCAGGCCCCCAGATGAAGCACTTGGTGATCAGGTCTTATCTGCAGAGCGGAGAGGCCCAAACTCAACTGTCAGAGAAATGGTCTGGTCCTTATCAGGTTTTGCTAACCCCACACTTCTTTAAAACCCTTAGCAATAAATAAATAAATAAATAAAAATAAAAATAAAACCTTTGGCACATCATTCTAGAGTGAAGAAAGCTCTAGAAGGCAATGACTTGGAGACTAAAACCTATTGGTCTTATGAACCTATTGAAGACGTGACATATTTGTATAAGAGAAAGACAAAAACATGAATGTTATCTGTTTTTCTTTTGGATACCCCAGGATTAACTTCCCGGTGTTAATCCGGACACCCTGAGATGGGGAATAAGGCTGTGAGTCTCCCGTGATAACCACGCTAACGAAACCTTTTTTTTTCTTTTCAAAGTCTAAGGTATGTAGGCAGCTTCTAGAATCATGTGACAAGACTCCCCAGTTTTAGTGATTTGGTCTTGACTCCATGGAAAGAGCTCAGTTTTGGTTTTGCTTTTTTAACTTTTGATTTTTGCAACTTTGATTTTTGTGAGGGATTTTTATAGTTCTTGGGCCTATGTTTTATTTTCCCTTTATTTCTTTTTGCAGATTGTTTTTTTTTTCTTTGTTTGTTTTAGGTGTATGTGCAGTTATGGTGAACAAAACAACCTGGCCACTTCCATGTGAGTAGAAAGAAGTACCTTTCCACTAGGTAGTGGTACAGAGTGTGTTTTTGTAAGGAAGCAAAGAAGTGGCTCCATGTCTACAAATATGAATAATACCGCAGTTGCATAAGACAATTGACGTGGGTTGAGCAAAAACAGAGGGGGCTGTCTATTGTCTACGTGTTGCATGTCTGTGCATCTTCCCCTTTGAGCCTAATTGTCCTGGCCTCTCGAAGATGTAAAATTGGCATCGGTGGCAACTCTAGAAATTTTGAGCTCAGAGATATAATGGGAACCGGAACAAGTAATTTCAGGAAGTGTGGTCAGTCTGAGATAGTTTTTGATTAATGTGAACTAATTTGGGATTTAATAGGTTGGTTTGAAACACACATCTATAAAATTGTTATATTGCTTTAAGCATCAGGTAAAATGGGAACTGGGAAACTAAGGTTTTGGGGGCTTTTTTTGTTGTGTGTTAGTTTTACAAAAGGTTAAAAACCCCAGTCAGGGAATCAAAAAATAAACAGCTAAAATTTGGCTGTCAGCATTGTGATGGTGAGTTCAGCCAGAACTATGATTGTAATTTCAAAATTTTTTTTCTGATACTTATGACAAAGTTTCCCAGAAATTTAAATTAAGGAATATTGGCAGTCTTTCAATTGATCGGAGGAAATTTTATGGAACCTCAGTAGAGTTCCGAAGACACTCCATATTTCTCCCTTTCCTCAGGGGAAAGACATTAGATGAATTTGACCTTTTCGGTATTTATCTGGTAAATTGGAACTTAATGGGTAGTACCGTCACTTGGGAGAAATGCCTATCCTTGTCATATACATAAATATTAACCCTGGTGTTTTAAAAAAATTATGTGAAACTTTTTAAGTGTTTGTCAACTTTTATTGTTGTTCTGAAAGTATTGTAAGTCATAATGTTGAACAAATTTCTTTGTTATTATGTTATTGTCAGATTTTTAAATTTTGGCTGTCTCAAACTATTGACATTTGCAGAAATCATTTCTGGAGAAATTTAACAGGAGAAAGATCTGTGCTAATTGATGGAACTGAAGAAGGCAAATTTTCTGCACAGGACTGAATTGACTATGGAGATGAATATCATTTTAATGTTGTTTGAAATGACACTTTTTTTGTTTTGTTTTGTTTTTACTCAAGGAAACATTTTTTTTCTTCTTCTTTCAGCTGACCGGATCTGCAGCAATGTTACACTGCATGAACCTGATTTCCTGGATGGGGGTAGGGGGCTGCTTGGAACTAGGGGTGGAGTTAAGTGGCTTGTAACTGAACATATGTATCCTCACTTATTTTTCTGGCTTCAACTTGCACCCTGGGGTCTCAGCTGAGTGTTGCTGGCAGGACTTGTTGAACAATTGATTAATCTTCTTTCCCTCTGTTCTCCCTCTACTCACTCCCTTTGTAAATAAACTTTTTATTCTCTCTGCATGTCTACTTTTGGGTCTTGTCCCAAGGTCTTAATATGCACAGATGAGCACTCACACCCAGGTCACCTCATTTTCCCCTGATGCTGCCCTATAACGATCACACCCCATAAACAAATTTCAGTGACCTTCATCAGTTCCTCTCTGGGGTATTATGTATAACTATAAAACATAGCATCCTCTTAAAGGGGCCTCCCCGCGGTGCGGCGGTTAGGCGCTGCACTGTGGAGCTGTCGGCAGCGGTGACGTGAGTTGAGCACCCGGCAGCCGGGGAGATTCCCACATGGCGCAGCAGACCTCTCCTGCCTCGCCCGCTGCTCCCCTCAGCAGTGTATTCCTGTCAATCTGCCTGTTCTGCTCCCCACTGTCTCTAGTGAACCCTCTCGCCACCCCACTCCTCTGGCCTGTATCCCAGCTTGTATGCATAAATAAATCTGAAAAAAAACAACAACATAGCATCCTCTTAAATATCGTTTCTAATCTAACACACATTTCTCTTCCTTAGTGACTGTTGATCTTCAGGATATTTCTCCTGTACTGGTGAAGATTCCAAACAAGACTGACCACTTTCACAATGTTTTCTTGAATCTACATGGATCTATTATCTTACATGCATTATTTCAGTAAACAGTTACCCTTTGAGGCTGGTAGCCTTGTTTTCGCCATTTCATAAGTTAGCAAAGTGAGGTGCAGTGAGCGGCAATAGCTGGGGGCCAAAGTGACAAGCTGCAGGGCAGAACTTTTAACCCAAGTCCGTGGACGTCAGAGACTGGCATCTCCCCAGGCTGCTCTGCTGTGCCCTCCCTTAGAGCACCCCTTCCTCAGAAATACCCCTCTCTAACCTCAGAAAGGCACTGTACTTATTCAAAGAATTTATGGGCATGTTGGACATACGCCACCTTCATAGGACTTTAGTGTGTGAGTTGAGAATTGAAACGTAACCACTCAAAACTATAACAATGTCTGCCTCAAAGAGTAACCTTTGACTTAGGTCTTTAAATCTGGCTAATGAATGGCTATGCAAAGGGAGAAAGGGGCAAGGAGAGGGACAGGCTGAACAAAGCCCAGGAGGAGGGAAATTGTAGACTCATATCACAAGATCAGCTGGGCTGCAGGATGCGTAGAGGAGAGGGGCAGAGGGTGGGTGGCAGGAGAGAATGACTGGACAGTGACAGGGACAATGTATAAGCTGCCCTGCAGCTATACTGTCCTCTCAGGTAGTCCAGGGGTGGGTTTATCCCAGGCTGGCCAATGAGAATGTGACATCTCCCTGGCCATCGTGATTGGTTCAGGGATGGGCATGTGACTGAAGCCCACTCAAAAAGTTTTCCCCAGGATTTTAGCTAAAACTATCAGGAAAATGACCCACTCTACTTCTAAGATTGCAGGCATCAAGGATCATGGAATTCTGGAGCTGCTGGAGTCCTCTCTGTCACCAGCACAAAAATTCTTCACACCTCCCTTTCAGACCAACCCTGGAACCAGGTGGTGAGAGCTGTGTTTTAGACTGTTGTCATCATCACTTTCTTTTTTTTTTTCCTAAAGATTTATTTATTTATGCATACAAGA